>DWPA01006444.1:0-10981 GCA_018251375.1 Calpodes ethlius
ATAATAGAGACCCGCGCTGCGTTTGAAGTTCGACTGTATTTCATAATGTCAAAGGATCAATTCACATTGATAGTGTTTAATATATTCATATATTTTCAGTTTGACTTTAAACATAAACAAAAGAGTATATATGTGCATAATGTTTTATTTATTGATTTAATGTACTTTATAAGCTATTGAAAAATATAAGCGTTCTGCACTTCTCCTACATATAAACTATAAGTGTCTCAAATTTCATACTGCGCAATTTCGTAAAAAGGGGACCAAAGTTTTTACTTTACGTATTAATATATAGACTACTACCTGAACCAGGCACGCGTTGCTATGCCAACACGAACAACTGTGTAATTCATTCATGACAGTGGCGCCACCTGTATGTTCGAAAATTGGTCGTACCAACTTAGAAACCTACATGGTATCGTACACATACAACTTTGCTAAAGATTATCACGTGATTAAATGCATAGTTTACGATTCTATAAAGGACATACAGACAAACATTCATTTATATATATAGATAGACTAGAGACTAAAATTAAATAACAAACAATTGAATAACGATACGGCAGCGCCCGTTGCTATATTGTTTCTATTTAAACTCACTACAAGTTTATCAATGATATGAAAAACTTGATACAAGTAAGTAGCTAGTTTACTTTGATATCTGGAAACATGTTTCTTTCGACTTAAAGTACCTAGTTCGCGTATGATAATTTACGAGTAATAATTAATTAATTGAATTATACGTGGTATTCTGAATTGTAAATGCCAGCCGGGAGGTGTGGGGAGCTCTTGATTACGTGGGATTAGCTGCCATCGGACCGGTAATCAACCAGTGGACGATTGACGCGAGCGATCTGTGCGTAATCGGCTTACTACGGATATATTCCAGGCTGTATTAGTTAATATAATACATACATTAATTTGCCGTCAGTTGAGCACATCCTGGATATTGCTGTTGATATTTTACGTTATCGATATTGATTTTAAATACGTAGTTTATTGAACTGAGTATCTGATTCTTTGTAAAGCCTATTAGTTTAGTTTAGTTAAATAGTTTCTTAATTTAGTTAAAAGACACTATTTTCTTTTGTGAAGGCGATATTTACAATTATCGGAATGCCAATGATTTTATTCCGTCGACAGCAGAGTATATTAGTGGCTACCCTAAATGAGGAAAGTTCTTATGTCTTTCTTAGCGAATAAATGATTCTCATTATGAACAAGGAGTTCAAATACTTTATAAGTTATACTTATGCTGTTATGCTAAAACGTTATACTACAGAAGATCATGTTTCAAAGATTCCTTTTTAAGTAAAGAGACATTGGTGACTCATTTCTTCTGGTAGTACTGTTATTACTGTTCTCAGAAATTATTTGATCTCCATGAAATTCAATTATGTTTGTAAAATTATGCTATAGTCTGCTATTCCGTATGCTGTTTTCGTTTGGATTTGGTGTGCAAATAAAATGAGAGGTGTGTTAAGAAGTTTAATAATTGATTATGCATTTACCTATATATTCAATGGAGATTTATGTATACTTCAAGGGAGACTCGTCAACATAGACGTAGTTATAGTTATCTCTTCCTTACTAAACTTCTCCGTCTCATTTCGTTTCTTACAGTGAATGAATGTCAAGGCAGGAAGCTAGACATTCAATCTACTGCAGGCGTCACTTCAGACCACGTGATGTCTTGCGTGCCCGTAATGTCAAGTTTGAAAGAAGGACCCCTCGAGGACTCTTGGGAGAACCTCATTATTCCAAAGCACGGCTCCTTTGTACAGCGAAATAAGGTTCTTTAAAAAATCTCACATACATCCATCTACGTGCCCATCGAACTGGAGGAAAAATTCCATCTACACAAAAAGGCCGTTTGACGGAAATTTTTAAAAGCCGCTGAAAATAAAAACATGTGTCCCGAGCCTGTTTTGCTCTTTTTGTTTTCAGTACTGAAAACCTGCTTTAATTATTTTTGTGAAGGTTTTCTTTGTCGTAATCCAATTTTAGATATTCATTTGATGACATAGCAAGATTTGTGTGGTAGGTACATTATCCTTCGTCGGCAGACCCCAACCTAGGCAGGTAACGATTACTTTGAGACCTATTTCGATAGGTAACATCGACCTTTATGTGGCATTTCAAAAAGGTGACTAGTAACGTTATTTTAAATATTCTATACGACTACCTTCAAATGTATACATTATTTAAAGTATGTAAATCTATGCTAATAGTATAAATGAGAAAGTGTGTATGTTTATCTGGTTATTAAGGTCAACCTTATGTATGGTTGACGTATGATTTTCGGTGTGGAGAATAGATAGGAACGACAATTTTTATTACTATTTTTTGTCACGTGCGGGCTAAACCACGCGCAATATCTGGTAATTTATCTAATAGTCAAAATGTATGCTTTTTCGTTATTTATATAGTGAATAATACAGTACATATCATGATTTTATTGTTAATTGAGCAGTTACGAGAGCTTCCTAAGTCGATGGTTGGACCACTTAGACGGACGGATATTTACTTAGCGTCGTTCTTAAAATTTTATCTCTCAATTATGCTTAAGTTAGTTGACTAGCAACTGTCAAAGTCATAGTGTTTGTTGTTATTATATCTATCCATCAGTATCAATATTAATATTAATATCAATATCAATAGATCCAGAGATTATGAATAGATACATATTGAAAGCTGTTGCGAAATATTTATGAATTGTAAACTTTGGATTCCATTTATTAATACATAATTATTTTTAAAAGCTTTTATTTCACTTGCAATGTTTGTTAGTTTGTCAAAATGTTTGTTTGAGTCAAATCTTGCAAAGTGAATTGTAACCACTCACCTATTCTTATTCTACGAAGTTGAAATTTGACACATGGTTTTAGTTCCGAAGACAATGCATCTATAGAAGTATGACTTGATACTTTATTCAGGGTTGTCTCCAGACGATGTAACTCCTCAAACATGAACAGCACAGTTACTATTTTTATTATTTTTAAACTACTATATTTCATGAAGAATTTCATTTTTATCCATAAAAAAAATACTTTTATTATATTTAGGTAGAATATTTTTTTGATGATATTTTTCTAATGTTTCACATCAAAGGCTTTTTCCAGAACATAAGATTTCATTCACCGATTGAGTTTGATAGCTTACGAGTATACGCGGTATCTAGATAACATATGTTGAGAGTGTCGTCTCTGGTGAATATTTCCCAAGCTACATAACATTGTATGAAGGCGGATGCATAAAGTTCTGTGGCGTTCGTGGAATTGTGATGAGGTGAAACAATGGAACAAGATTTTGCAGTTCAAACATAATGACAAGCAAGTGAGGAAATCTGTTGTAAGTTGACGAAATTGAATATGTTGCTGTACATCTTATTCTAAGTTTCATGATAGATAATAATGTTTTAATTGTTACTTAGAAGTTAATAATATTCAATGTAGTTTTATGAAAGGAGTTGGTGTGGATAAACATTCGTAAATGCGGCCTTAGAAATATCTACGGCTCAATAAAATTTATTCATATATAATATATATATCTATCTATATATATATATTGATATTTGAAGTAACAGTTACTTATAGACAGTGAGGTTCATAAAAGGCATTTGAAGAAAGCGGTACATCACTAAATAAAAAATATTTATTTAGAACGAAATGATATTGGGCAGCAGTCCAAATGTATTCCAATAAACTCCAATTAGTTAGTCCTTTGTGTAAGATTCAGAAGTTAAGCCTCTTCACAGTTATTTGAAGCGAAGAGACGATTAATACCGCAGTATTATGAAATAAGAGTCATTGTGATTGTTTTTATAATAGCAGAATATACTGGGTATAATAAAAATTAATGTTTTATTTTAAGTATAATGTGGCTTAAATATTATTAATTATAGTTAGGTCACACTTGTACTGTACTGTGTACTACAATTTGTTTTTACACGATATTCTTTGTAACTATACAAATGACTGCAAGCATTTAACCAAAAACCTTTATTTTAGTATTTTACTTTATATAATGCGTACTAAAAATTTTAGCCCTCGGAAGACAATAGTTTATCACACCAGGCCGTACCCTCCAAAGAAAGACTGTTCTAATCTATGTTAACTTTTATAAAAGTAAATATTCATAAAATAGATATATACATTAATACGTGATTGAAAATCCTTTGCACCCTTTCTCAAAAAGAACGCAAGCACCTAGAAATCAGAAATTTGAAATTGGAAGTAAAATTGAATTTATTAATTGAAGAAAATAGAACGTTCAAAAATGTCAAGGCAAAATTACTTTCTCATAAATTGCGTTACGATCTAATTTCGAGTGAAGAGCGGGTCTCTAGTAAATGTAATTATATGTAGGTTCTTTTTCTCCTGCCTAAACCTGGCAGAACGCTGTTAAATAAGTGTTTAGCCGAACACTATCATTTTCTATTATCTTCATAGCCGGCCGGGCCTGAGCTGAAAGGGAGTGCGCTATTGTTTATGAACAGTCATTCAATCAGATGATACAAAGGAAGCATAACGTACAGGTCGGGATGCTCGTTAATCTTAATCTTGCTATTGTGCAGGTCACGATTGGCTGAATTATCTCAAATCTTAACTTCCCTTTGTTTATTACCTATAGGCGACCAAAACCAGTTTCGTTTTACTGCAAATAGTTTGGGAGCGAAAGGGTAAGTACGGTATAGATTTTACGGCGACGTTCGGTTAATTAAAATTTCTTTTATATCAAATCAGATATGTAAAGTTAAAAAGATATCCCATATAGTAACAGGTTGTTCACCTGTGTTGATATTTCTAAAAAAATCTACAGCCTAACCAACTGAACCAAAATTAGGTCGTATTCACAACAGTATTTCACGCGTAGGTTAAGTCATCTTCTCAGAATGACGAAAGGGTAATACGCCACTTAGTTATACACGCCCAATTTGGCACCATCTATGTGGACGTTATGGAGATGCAGGTTCTTTTAACATGTTTTAATCATAAAAGAAATCAACTGTCCAATTTTCGTAATTCTAGTTTCAGTCATTTCGGCACCCCCTCTTTATATTATTATAAGTGATAACAACATACCAATCTATGAATATGGAAGTGAAAGATGGTAGAATCGGTGCCAGATATATTAAGTAACAGATCGAGGTTTAAAACGTTAGCCTATTACTAGTTTAAAAATATTTATGACGGATATAAGTTGGTTAAGAAGATTTTGTTATAAGCTTTCTCTCCTCTGTTTGTCATCTGATTTTCTGTATTCTTTTTCTAACGCTGTTAAAATTATCATTGTCTTTAAGTTTTTCAATGACTTCAACTCAATGTTCGCCCTCTGTTGGGCAATGCTTTCGCGAAGCGCTGAAGAAATTCCATTCAATTCCGTTGACTATTTATCACGCGTCCTGTTGCTTAAACTAACTAATTTAAGATCACAAACCATCGAGCTAGAAGCGCTTTAAGTTACTGCATATTAAATAAATTATTAATATGTGCTGCTTCTTTCTTAATGACGTTGAAAGAACCAATACGTACTAGAGAACACGGTACATTCTGTACACAGCATTAGCCATTAAAATAGGACATTATAGTACAATGTAACAATTCCAAATATGAGGTAGTGCCAACTTTGTCAGCTCGTTTGGATCCAGCACGATCTAGAAAGTTATCTCAGAGTGCATCGGAATTACAACGTGCTCCCAAGTTCGCAATTCGAATCCAAGGTTTAGACGTAGATAAGCTAGAAGTGGCTTCTTTTGCTGTTGACGTGTTGGTGACTATTTCTCTGGAATATGGTAAGGATTTTTGAAGTAAGATCCATCGTTGCTTTGTTAGGAAGCGAATGAGATCCAAATGTTATAGAAGAATGTGGAAGTTACTAGCATTTATGGGAAGAGTTTTCTTCATATTTTGACGAATTGGCGTTTGTCGATGTTAAAGATGGATATTTAAATGACTGTAAAACTGTGCCCACGATACCGACTAGAGAGTGAGAGTTATGTAATGGATTACCACAATAACAATTAAATTCTTGAACATTATTCTTGATATCCCCTTTTTTACGAAACATCGTTTACCGATATTTTACGTCATTACTGACGTTTTCACCAAATATTTGTATATTTGCATAGTATATCCAGATTGATTGTATATCTTTGATATTAAGGTACACATTTGTGTAAAACGCTACGTGCTAAGTTTGAAGAGATACGTACGAGAATAAGCGAAGTTCGAGTGTGCTTGAATGATAAGTTTTCAACTTAGATTCTTTGCTTTTTAACTTGACAGGGTGACGCTGCATTAATTGTTGAAGAGTGTGGCTTATTAGACAACAATATAGTTTGGCAAGTACAAATTGACTTTGTTTAAACGTAAAAATGATTTTGCAGTTACTTGGTGTTAAGTAGTTACTAAAGCTCTAAAAATATGTGTATTGAATTACAAATTAATCTTAGAATAGTTGTCACTCAATGACGCTTATAGGCAGTTATTACTACGGTCCTCCTTTTCGCAATACGCTGTAAGTCATATTTCTTAATTTGCTCCGCTATATTGCCTAGTGTTTTATGTAAATAACCAAACGAGGAGAATCGTTACCAGATAAGAAGTGAACACCCTTACCCAAAAACCACGATTTTTCCGGCTCTCTAATATTCTGACTGATATACACAAAAATACATTTTAAGGTGCATTTTAAAATGATATTCCATTTGGCTAAAATACCTTATCAGCATTTAAGAGTAGTTAAGAAATGACGTTGTGATACATGGCCCAGCGTCCTTCTACAATAAGAACCTGACACTTAAGGTCATTATAACTAATTCTTATAACTAATTCGGTGCTTTAAGAGTCATTATCCGCGCCTTTCGAGTGGTCAATGAATTATTTTCTGGTCTTGGCTACATATTTATCTGGCCGAAATGATTTATGTTCGGGTTCCGAATTTGTGATGTCTTATGAAGTCACTAGGGTCGGAATACTTTCTGTATGGGTACTCGTAAGAGATGGGATTTAGTGTTATTAAATATGGGTTTGGTCTTTACCCATTTGTATTTGCATTACAACAGGTATCGCAGTGGTAATTTTTAAAGAAATTAGTACTCTTAATAGTACCACTTCTTTTAAATCTACCACAACTCCAGCCATAAGCCCAAATAAGAGCTTCAGTTGAAATCCATGAAAATTTTTCATCGTCCGTATTTTATTTGCTGGCACAGTATTCAAATGATTTTCATTTTATACTCCGTAATTCCCCAAACTTATCAGCTGTCAACAATGAAGACTTCTGAACAATGAATGGTGTCGAAATGAATGAAATAATAATGGCTCTGGATATTCTGTTCAAATAAAAAGTACTCGTCAATGTTTTATTTTTATATTACAGCAGGAAAATATCTGAATGGGCAGATCCGAATGTAAAAGGAGGGTAAATGAAAAAGTTGTCGCTGAAATTGTTTTTGTTTTCAACAGGTATTGAAGTGCAGGAAAAATGTTTGTCTTCAAAATTTTTATAGTAATCTTCGTAATACATTTTAAAAACGTGCTTCCAATGACCTTGTAGCTGATTATTATAATATGTTTATGGCCATTGTGGATACTTATGCGGTAGATATATTCATTCACTACCTTGATGTTAAGGGTTCATACGTTAATTTATTTTCCTTATATATTAGATTTTAATAGGTTATTTTGTGTTGCATGAATAAATTATCGTTATAAGCAACTGAGTCCAATCGATCCTTCTACAACGATAAAAACCATTACCTTGTACTTGTAAACCTTAGGTAAGTAACTGTAATAGATATCCTTTAATATTTATCACATATACAACCTTCAAAATTGTTTCTGCATGTCCAGAACCAACGATTCAGCTAGCCGAGAAGCGGGTCACTTGATTCGAATCAAAATTATTATTATAAAGATGCATCGTAAAAAAAGGAGGCGTATATGAGGCACATTGTTTTAATTTGTTTTTTTTTTAATAACTGTAGTATGTGGAATCACTTAATGTTGAATTTAGAATGTTATTATATTTGTCTTTGTCGGTCGGCGCTGATCCTAAATAATTGTTATTCTAACGTATTTTCAAGTCGTTATAATAATTTTTGGATATGTTAATAGGTAAAATGATAACAGACATTTACTTTTTAACAGTTACTATATAACTGATTAAAATATTCAATTTAATAGAATAATGAGGATGGCCGTAAGTATTTCACATTATCTACTTAAGAGCACCATTTATAATACCTAGTAAATAATTATCACAGCTTATCTATGACAGCTTTCTGATAACTCTAATATTTTGACTAATTCTATAGTGTTCCATATCAGCTACTCAAGACCTTCTAATAAAAAATATTTTTATCCTCTTTCAAGGTCCAGCACAAACCAAATTTTATCGATATTGGCCCATTGTTTTAGGTACGAAATAGAATAAACAAAGAAAGCTCCTTTCTGCATTTTTACTCCGGCAGTCCAGTAAATGAGCTATCACTTGGGTGACACACTTGCGATGGTAACCTAGCGCGTGGTCATCAGACACCAAAAAATCCTTCGATCTCCGATCAAGATAGAAGAGAATAGAAAGAAAGATACATAGTATAACTCTGGATTATATCTACAAACTTCTTTCCAACAGATATACTTACAGAGAATTTCTTTTATACCGTTTAATGGTTAAACTTGTTATAATATATGGAGTTTTGTCTAAGTTTTAATGGTTTATTTCTGAATTCACTTTAGTTTCGGCTTGCATACTCACAGATAAGGATTTTATCTGGCTTGCTACCAACTCGTGTATCAAGAGTTGCAAAATATTGCTTATACTCTTAGTTGTTGTGTCGGCATGTTCCATCGCAAATAAAGTAAACGTGATCATACGGAATTTTAGAACTGGTAAATGTATTGCACGAATAATATTTGAAGTATATTTGAAATTGACAGTGGAAGATTTAATGGAATTGAGTGTAAGGGATCGTAATGTTTAACGGTGAGGAAATGCATTTTGAACTTTGTCGTAATTTAAAAGAATATCCATTATATATTTATATGAAAATGTACATGAAAATTACGGAATATATATTATGTTTCTGATTACAATTATCTTCTGGTAGTGACACTGCCTGCGAAGCGAGGGGTCGTGGCTTCGATTCCTGGCCGGAGCAGATATTTATGTGATGTTATGTGAGCAGATAAATATTTGTTCTCGGGTCATGGGTGCTAGTGACGTTTTATTTGTGTAGTCAATGCCACCCGCGACACAGGGAGTCCTACTGCGGGGGTATGAGTGCTTTAGCGTTTATTATTATTATTATTGTTTATTGTTACGCGTCATTACGTTCTTTGACAATGTTATTTGTTATTTTTCCTATTTACACACTAAAATGTAGCATTTGAATTTGTTAGGTATCTGGTATATTCTGTATATGATACTGCTCTATTCCCGGATAACAAGAATGCGCTTGTTGTACAAAATATCTTCACGTTAGATTCTGAGATGGACCTGACGCCATTCTTTCATGCGTTGCTTATCAAGCTACACAGAGTGTAGAAAATATTGTTTTGGACTCAAGCTTGGATGGATAAAATTTAAAATTTGAATGGACCAATTCAGAAAACGGATTTTTATCGAGTTTATTACAACGCAAAAACTTCAATCTACTTTCTGTATTATTATATCTGCAAATATGAAATCGCGTCCGGATTTAACCAGTCCGTAAAAAGCATAGGGCTGGTTTATATTTCGGAATTCTTATCATTTTTCCAAAATACTTGAAGGCCTCAGGTCGAATAACTGTATTATATTATACTTCAGTATTAGTTTCTTTCGTTTATTTTCCTATGTAATACATTTTTATATTTTTAAATATTATAACATCATCTGAAACTTTATTACAAAACGGTTGCAGATAGACGCTTTGAAAATTATAATTCAAAATAAATTTTGTCGTTGCTTACATCACAGAAATTGTGCTGAAATTCAAGCGTGACAACCCTAACGTAGATTAATGTGTGACGCATGCTGCATGACGGCTGACGTCACACTTGGTAGTTTTGATTTTATAATTTCATGCGCGAGGGCGTTAGCTCGGTTAACCCGGCAATTTGGGTTATATTTGTAACTTTCATAAATAACGCTTGGTTTTTGACTGATATTCGTTGTGAGCTAGCCATTACAAATTCATATGTTCATTTGTTTGCAATGTTAGATTCATGTTTGGAACTTGTAATTTTTTTATAGGTTGTCGCCACTGGCCACCTTTTGACTAACGCAACTACATATCAATAAAACGTATTGTTTGTATGGGGGTAAGTTCGGCAAGTATAGAACAAAGCTACGTGTTTAATTACTCTATAGTTTATTTACGGCTGTGTAAATGACGAGTGCCCGGTAGTTTTATATTAAGTACGCATATTTCTGTGGACAAAACTTCCAGTGATACCGAGACGGACCGAGGACCTAAAGAGGTTGGCAGGAAGAGGATGGGTATGAAAAGCTGAGGATCGAGGGTGGTGGCGAGAATTGAGAAAGGCCTATGTCCAACAGTGGACAATCGACGGCTGTTGGTGATGATGATGATGAAGTTTCTGTTGTAAGGCTTTAGTCGTGGTTATGGCGATAAATTGGGCTTTAAAAAACATCAGTATATATATGAAATTCTAGAGCCACCTAAGTGTGTCGATAGCTGCGGCGATATTCGCACTATATTTTTAACCAACTTCAAAATACTAGACAATGAAATTTTCAATTACAGTTCGCTTTGCTGGCACTGGCTTCGAAAAAATAATTGTGGGCACTTAAAATATTACTTCACACTTTAAGTTAACTTAATTGAAGGCAATTTATTGTTTTTATGATTATTTTCGAAGTTTTCACATCGTTACTAATTAAAGAGTTATAAGAATCGCTTTATTTATATGGTACTAGCTGAACCCTGCGCGCGTTGCTACGCCAACACGAGCTGCCACGGAAATAT
>DWPA01006445.1:0-10981 GCA_018251375.1 Calpodes ethlius
CCGTTTTTATTGTATTATATTATTGACTAGTAAGTGGAACTGTGGTTTGTATTTGAATATTGCATTAATTAGTTTTGATAAAAATCAAGTCTTACTAGATTAGGCACTTAGTAACTAAATATTTGGCCATTTAAAATCACGTGCTATAAAACAAATTATTACATATATTTTTATAGTGTGAACAACTCACGAGAACAGCACACAAGCCACCAGGAGTCCAACCCCAGGAGAATCGACAATTCAACATCGATCCTGATGGTTTTTTTTTATATATATTTTTAAACCCCATATCATAGCGCTTCGGATATATCCCAGCAGGACCTCATTCGATACTTTGCATGTACATGGCAAAAATAATCCTGAGAATCATTGGATAGAACTTCAAAAAACTTCAAAGAACTTGAAAAATTAATATTACTTCAAAGTATTACTTTATATTTGCTGCGATCGTATCGTATCGTTATTTATTTCAAGTACCTATCTAACATTTGTCGAAAGTTTCTATACTTTTTCCACGAAATACTGATTTAAAATCAAAATCTGTATAGCGCTATCGATAAATGTATTACAAAAGTATTGCCAATAAGTGGGCTTATAATTTGAATCCAATATAACTGACCACGGACCGAGTTCTTTGAAATAATATCAGAAGCGTCTGAAATGGAATCCGACAAAGCGTTACATATATACCGATTAGTGTATGGCTTTTTATGATAAAATTTCACATAAAAAGCCGCTTAAAATGTTTACTATGTCAACATCTGCCTTCTTTTATTATTTGGAATAATATACTGGAGAGACTCAGTCAATGTTAGGTACCTAATAGCATTTTATTTTACGAGAATGGAGTTTGAGGAAAAGGATAATCCTTATGTACCGTTAGTACTTGATGGTAATTTATTTGTTACTAGATATTACCCGTGGCTCCGTCTGCGTGTGTGAAATAAACTGCAATAAAAAGGTTGTCAATTCATGTCTATCAATTGTTTCCAGGCAACGCTTTATTGTTAACATCTTCCTTTAATTAGACTGTAATATACATCGTAATGGAAAAATTAGATGTTCTTTTGCGATTAAAAGGAGCGTATAGTACTCGTCGTCTTTCCAACTATGTCCAAACCAAAAATCATACCATAGCGACGCTCCGTTGCGCTGTGAATGACGGACAAACAAACCCATTCGCATTTGTAATATTAATGCAGATTGCTGCTTATGAGTTCGTGAAACCAAAAGCTTATGTGTTGAAGGTCAAGTTTTTGAAGCCGTTTTTTAACTACTTCTTCGATACTACAAGAGACAATTAAAAACAAGAAGATTCAAAACTATCATATTATCCACCAGGTGGCGTTGTACAAAAATCATTATAATTATATACCTGTTTGTAATTTGAATTTATATTTACATAGACGATTAGCTATGTTCACAGAATTCCGGCCGCAATTAGCCCGTATCAAACATGTGTGATCAAATTATATAAATACTAAATGTTGCTGTTGTTGTACTAAATGGAACAGCAATAAAAAGGTTGTCGATTCCTTTCTATTACTAGTTGTTTGGCAACAATATGTAGTTAAATATTTACATTTCTTCAATCTTAAATGATTCGCAGAAATTAGATGTTTTATTTTTGATAAAAAATAGCCCATGGTGCTTGTCGTCCACCTAACTATCTCTAAACCACAAATCATACCATAGCGACTCTCCATTGCGCCGTGAAAGAAGGACAAGAAACTTTCGCATTTATAGTATAAGTAAGGATTCTGTACCTAATTAACTTACCTTGGAGTTATTGTTATAGATGTTTTACTTTAACTATTTAAGAAAACGTAGATATATAACATAATATAAAATACAGTAGAAACAAATATAGTACGAGCGCCAACCCTGGCGCCCGAGCCCACCGAGCACCGAGCCCATCGTTTCCTCTGATTAAATTCGCCAGAAGGTCAGTTCATGGCGAAATGTATTTTTGGATTTATCTTTGTGTCCCAAGGTGTGGTGTGTTTATTCGTAGTGGTACCGTGGTGGTATCACCACGGGCACTTAAGGATGTGGAGCATGGGTGTACGGATCAGCTGTTCGGTCCCCCTAGAGCTCATATACAGCGAAGGCGAAAGAAAGAAATCTGATTTGTCCCTCTCACAAACAAAGAAGGATTCAGTGCACCATCAAAGTTTTAGAATTTTGAACATGTTGTGACTTGTAATATTTATCTATGTATATAATAAAGCTGATTTATCCTGCAACTGAGGGCTCCTAAACTTCATAACTTAATGTTGAATAATGAACCAACATCTCCTGGGACAATCGAATCAAATTAACATTGGGTTTGTATTTTGGTACCCTTCAATCAAATTCAATCAAGAGGTTCGACTCCCCGTCCAGCAACAATGTGACACCAGTGCCATCCATTTACGTCATCAGCTCTCACGGTGAAGGCTAATCATACTCCGTTGTACCACAAAATAGTGTGTCCACGTGGGCCCCGCGTGACGGCTTTCAATTAACACTTAGCCGTCTTCCCTTGCCTCATGATCATGAATGTACTGCTTTATTTGTAGGGCTGTCAAAATTTTAGCTTACATTTTGATTATGAACATCACAATATTTTGCTATCGGTTTCTTTTTCCAAGTTGAGGTACTTATCTTTGCAACGGGCATTTGGTCATCCATGGCGGTTCATAAGTCAGTGTATTATTTATATTTGTCAATCGCATGAAATCTATTTCTGCATACTGAAAACTTGGGCAAGAAAGAATCGCGAAACCATTCAAAATTACATCTAAATAAAAAAGAATTGAAAATTTTGTTTAAACGACATTGTTAATCCATACTCATTTTATATGGGCGAAAGTGTGGTTGTTTCTTTTTAATTTCGAAAATGGTTCTAATCTTATATTTTTGTTTTTTTAACCTTTGTTAAACTTCTACTTGGTACAAAAGTTGTCATTCTCAGTTGTTATTATCAGTACAAGATTCTCTCCCAGTCGACCTTTAGACAAAGCTGTATCAGAGATGAAGTGTCAGGTTGGGGCACATAAGACACTGTTTACTTTTCTATCACTACCGACATTTATAATAAATTTAGTCACCACCAGTCATCTGTTTTCGAATTAAAAAAACGCTACTAATCTGAGTCGTTGTCTCTTGCATACTGTTACTATTAAGTCGCTTAGGTTAGTAAGGTACACAACTAACTCTAAAATAATCTGACCTTAACAGGTTATATAATATTTTGTTACTACATTATCCCAATTTTGTGATCTTAATATTCTAAAATGAACCACATCTTGCAAATTCGATAGTCAATCCCCATGCTCTAATGGCGATTATTTAATCATTTATGTATCTCGAGTATGTTAGCCAGTTGCCAACCCTATCGGGATGGACTTTGGTCTTCAGTCCAAAGTGTATTCCATTGGAAAAGAGGGTACAAAGTCCAAATCAGAGCGGAGCCATGATTAGTGTTTTCTATGTCAAGTGGAAGTCTGACATAAGTTGTAAACATTTTCTTAATAATATTTTTTGTTGAGTTTTAACATCATATTTTTAATGCAAGATACTGTATATCGGTATAGTTCCACTAGGTTATTGAATTACAGAAATCAGCTTGTAAAATTAAAAACTGCTTCGCTGTAGCATATTAGCATTGTCAGTGTAGTGGTTCGAACGTTGGTCCCGAACGCGGCCTGAGTTCGACTCCTGACACACCTTTAATTTTATTAAACATATATGCGTATTAAAAAATAATTATCACTTGGTTCTGTAATGGAAAACATCGTTAGCATACTTGCCCACTCGAGAGTTTTCCATAATGTTCTTAAAGGTGCGTGAACTCTGCCAATCCGCACTTGGCCAATGTGGTGAAATATAGCCAGTTCTCGTCACATTGTGAGAGGATCTCCTATCCCAATAGTGGGTTAATTACGTGGTTAAGGGTTGCGGTGTTAAATATTGGAAGGACTAATCCTATTTCAAATTTGACACACAACTTTCATTAGTAGTTTTAACAAAAACTTTGTTTACGTCATATTATGTAGGTACAAAATACGAAATGAGTAGTCACTATTGTCAAATGTTTTTCATTTTTACTGATGGTAATCGTCAAACAGTTTAAGTAGAAATCCAGAAACTTCTATTATATAAACAGCATTACAAACATTATCAAATAATAATATAAAATACAAGTAGAATGCACGCATACTTTGAATGTAAGCTAAACAAATTGAGCAATTAAAATACTGAGTACATTGTACCTAAGAGGTGACATTGCGTTTGGAGTAGAAGATATCTCGTGCAGCAGGCTGGCGGCGAGCAGGTGAACGGCTCGTTATCAGGTGGTGAGCTGCACGGACGGTGGTCAAGGTCGTGACGTCATCAGACACAGAACGACCGTATGGAAACTAGCCCATACATGAAATGTGATGATGTAATGTCTGGCTTCTCCTGCCTTATATTACGTTTCACTTGATCATTGAAGGAAGCATCTCTAAGTATTATGGAAACACTGATAAGTAAACTTGTTCCACAGTTTGTTTAAAGGTGATTCATCGCAATAGGATTATAGGAGTTGTATTTAATGTATAAAACTTTATATTGTAAGTAATATATAGCAACGATAAGTATATCAAAACGGATCAAATTATATTATACTCGCAGTAAGCTAAAAAATCAAGTAATGTTTACACCATTAACATTTAACGATTATACAGTTAAGCTTCCTCTTGTTGAGATTGGCATGATCATAGATTGAGAACAATATAACTCATTCCAATACCTGCTTATTTATTTGAAAGATTTTCTACCCGGCAGAATCTGGGGAACACTTATTCTAAATAATCGGTGGTAAATAAGGTTACTTTTAAAATCGATACGGTTACGCTTAATCAATTATTTATCATCAGGAAGTTTTCGAGTGCTTAAATTGTAAAACAGACGCGATAATAACAATATACTCTTATTAGAAAACTATACGGCGGTTATCAATATTTGCTTACATGTGACGTCACAGATAACGACCGAGCAAATATCGCATCACGCCCACCGCATCTCCTTGTCCAGCTCTCGCGCTATCCACCAAAACACCAAACATCCATTTGTAATTACAACAAATCAATGGTGGCCTTAAATTTGCATCGTCAAGTAGTCGATGAGAGCCGGCGCCGGCGAAACGCATCAACTCGCAAACAAATCAGGTGATATCAGTATTTAACCAGTATTTATAACTTTTCCCTTGCACGCTGCAACATCTATTTTTACAGTGGGCTGCTATTTACCAAAGATGCTTCGGAGGAACACTGGAAGGTTGTTTATCGAATGCTCTGATCCCCGTGCAAACGTTAGAGATACGAACGCGGCTCCTATATAACAAGGTATGAGCCAATATTATCTCATTAGGTCTACCGTTTCGTGAGGATGCTAACAGGCTGTGTACCTCGTAACTATCAGTTGGACGTTCGGATTCTTCAGTGAACATGGTGGTCAGTAAGACGGACGTGGAAGGCCAGGCGGCGCGCGAGGAGATTCCACATGACCACCTGTTCAAGGTTACTGGACTGTCCTCCAACAATTTGGAGAAGTTAGCACAAGGTATTATTTTCTGTCTTTATTTTCTAAAATTTCAATACGGTATCACATATTGTTTTTTTGTTGAATAGACTTTTTAGGCTGAACAATAAGGTTACCAAATTATACAGTGAACCATAGTTTAGTTTTCGGTCATGAAGTATTCAAATCTTCACGGTGTACATTTATATATATCTTCTGGATTAAACATTGAGGTACACACATCATGTCTAAAATCGGAATAAAGATCTTATCTCTTTGCGAAATTATTTTATTGTTGCTGCAACATTAGATTCTCCAATATTTATTGATTCATTTGAAATGGTAAAAGTTCAAACCATATAGAGAGACTTTCGATGAGAATGATAATTTGATGTCAAGAAAAATTATATAATTATTAATATTCACTTGCTTTCTGAAACACGAAAGCACTTATAACTTTCTTATGATAATAACTATGTTCTCGTACCTGCCAGTAATAATACAATTGCTCCTTTAGATATTTTAACACGGAATCGACCCACTGGTAGGTTGAAGGAAATTTCCAAAACTACGTAATTTTATCGTGTTACGATAACGTGGGAGGTTAAATTTGCGAGCACTTAACTGTTGCTGGTTTAAGAACAAAGGTTTTATATATTTCATCCGAGAATTTTACAGTATTTTATTGAGATGGAATCACCGAGCCACCTGGCATTAAATGGCCACTACGTCTATCTTTAACTTTCATAAATGCTTTTAACAATAACCGATTTTCAGCTGAACCTTACAATAATAAAACACGATATAACTTATAAAATAAATTGGTCCGTTTCTACTCATAAATGGCGAAACCCTTTTGTGCTATCTGTAAGGTATATATTTTACCAATGTGCCGTATTTAGGTTCCAAGTAAACGAAATAGATGTTCCTAAGAACTTAGACAATTATACATGTTTTTATGTAGAAAAAAAATATATTTCTAAGACCTGCAATATACTAGTTTCTGATAATACTACTTTTGGACATAGATAAAGATTTGAACTTATCAATATGTTGACAATATCCCAATAAACCCTGAAGACGCTATCAACAAAATTTTGAACTAAATCCTTAAAGCTGACCATTATCCAAAATGACAAAGGAAAAAAGACAAACTATCCCTTCTATTCTCAACATTTTCAGATAAATAACAAACAAGGGAAGGTTGCATCTTTCAGTTGAAATTTCAGTGAGAATGGAGTAAACAATCATGAAACAATCGTTAAACAACATCACTAAGATGATAAATAAGGAATCCTCGAGCACCACGCCACGTTTGTCACATAACCTTCCGAGCGGCTATCGCGAATACATTCTAATAATAACGGGAGCGATCAAAACAAGCTGCGTCTCACAGCAGTCTGGTTATATCCTAAGTCTTGAACAGCTGCCAGCTATAACGATCCTTTGCAAGACAATGAAACCTGAGAGAAATATTCATAAAAACGGTGGTAGAAAGTTGCTATAAATGTCTCCAGTTAAAAATAAATGCCGTTCTGCGTGTTTTTTTCTCATTTTTGGCCTCGAAAAATGTTTATTCTTAACAGCCTTGAAACTGAAGGCTTACAAGTTTCCTTGTAGAGGACAATGTTGTAGAAGTTACAGTGACCACATTCATTTTCATCATCATAAAAAATATCTACAAATCGTATGTGTGAGGTCTACTCATTTATACCCCACATACATTTGTAGATTTTTTGTAAACATGCACGACCTTTAGAGCATTATGTTAATCAATTTTAAGACCAATAAAAGTATTAGATAAAAACGTAACACGATAATTGAATGTCGCTTTAAGTCGAAATAGTTCGATAAGCTCCCTGATAGTGGCTGGATATTTACCTCCGTGTACCCCTTTATTGACATAGTTTATTAGGTTTTAATAAAGTAAATAATATTTTCTTATATAATTCATACAGTCGGATGCTGCAATATCGATCCAACATATATTCGCCAAGTCCGGTTTTCAAACCGATATTTGTAATTTTACTCCAACATATAGAACGAAAAGCTGTTGAAACACTATTGGTCCACGGCATTCGACAGTTTACGCCAATGGAAATTTCTTCAACAACTTCGATCGAAATTCCATCGATGTCATATACCATCAAAACAATAAATATAGTTCGTCTCAGATCGGTCTGGTTATATCCCGAGTGCTGGACAGCTGCCAGCTGCTGAGTTCCCAGAGCTATGTCACTTAGTTTTATGGGCCGTAAACCCATACCGACGGCTGGTCGCAGCGTATTTGTAGATG
This sequence comes from Calpodes ethlius, assembly GCA_018251375.1. Taxonomy (NCBI): domain Eukaryota; kingdom Metazoa; phylum Arthropoda; class Insecta; order Lepidoptera; family Hesperiidae; genus Calpodes; species Calpodes ethlius. The sequence continues at coordinate 7,844 of DWPA01006445.1, forward strand.
CTTTCGCGACCTTCTGTTGACACCTGGGAGATCGTACGAGACGGGAGAGTACATACACAGAAAGTACCTAAAAACCGATTTCCATTTTATGAGCGCTTCAATGTAAATTGTCTTCATTCGTTTGAGTTTTTTCTTTCTTATAATCGAAAGACTAGAAAATATGTATTCAATTAATACAGTAAGAAATATTTACTATTTCGAAGTCAATCAGTTGATGTTTGATGACGGGATGAAAATCTAATTTTCTAACATGCGACTCAAAATTTAATTTACCAACTCACACCGAAGTCCATTACATTTAAAAAAATATTTTAAATTCTTACTCGTTGTTTGAGTGCTATGAAATATTTAAAAATATTAAGAGTACAGAATAATTTACCATTAATTTTTCTTACAGCATAGATGACTAAAAGAATGGTATATCGAAAGCTTGCGCTTATTTCATCCAGAGCCCGAAGCAGACTTTGAAGCAGCAATCGCAGCGACGAGTTATGGCCGGTTCAACGTGGCGCTGATGCTGTGCACGCTGCCAGCCTTCTGGAGCGCCGTCTCCGTCACCAGTTCCACTTCGTACATCTTCACGCGGGCGCAGTGCGACATGCGCCTGCGTCTGCTCGATATGGGAACTGTAAATGCCATCACTTACGGAGGTTAGTCATCCTAACACAAAAACCAAAACTATAGATTCGTTTGCTAAGTTTCTACCACCTTCTTTCCCTCTTTATTCTTGCTACCGTCTCTCAGACCATTGTAACAATGAACATGTCCTTGTTGCCAAGTCTCTTCTTGGGCGTAGCTGGATTTTATATTTATTTGTAACTTATATCTCATAGACTCCATCTGCATGGATAGCTAATACGCCTCTTCCGGAATCAAGTTTAAAATATTTTTACGTTTGATTACAGTGTTATCAATCCGTTAAAAAGTACATCGATTAAGATACGTAATTATTAGGTAACTTGCAGATGATCAATAGGAACATTTCAAATAGTTGGTTCCATGTAACACGGTACTCCGGTACAAATGCATCACCTGTAGGTTCCCACACAATATATGAGATTAACGTATGCTTAATACTAGTGAATTCGGAGATATTGACCCTGAAAGAGAATACATGACGCACGTAATATACGCAGCAAAATAATTGCGTCGATAATGTTTTGTTATTTCGCCACGACTAATTTAAAGAATAATGGACGATTTGAAGTAAATTTAATAAAGAGGTGATTTACCGACATCGACCTCTATACTTATGCTTTCATATGTCGTTTGAATTTTCGAATACTTAAATAATTTGCTGTTAAATTGCACCGAACCTCATGAAGTTAGATGGACCAAACTTAGAAGAGTTATCGAATTATACCTACATATTAGGTATTTCTACATTTATAACCAGTCATTTCGTTTTACCGGCATTACCGAACTATCATTTTCACACAAGATATCCTGGATATAAAGATCCAAGCAACATTAGAACCAACCTTATCATTTAACATAAGTTTACAAAGTATAACATTAAATCCACTTGGTTCCGCGAGTTCATAAATGTATTTACACGTTTATATAGATAGGATCACGATACGTTATCAACTAACTAGCCATCTGTTATCTAAACAGACCAGTGAAAACAATATATCTTTTTAATTAAACTTTTTAGAGGTTCCGCTGCGGAACCATAGTCCAAATACAAATTCCAGACCAACCACCTCCAAGTCCACACACACTAATGTCCCTGGGTTACCGTTAGTATCGACAGCAATATCTGAATGCACTTTGCTTGGCCAAATTAATCGTGTTCTGTACAATTTTTACATTCCGTTTATTTGTATTGATTGACGCGTAAATTAGCATCATTGGTTCAGTTAGTCATTGTTAGCGCATTAATTATCGCATTAGGATGGAAATGTGGTCGTAATATAACAGAGAGACAAACTTGCAATACTTCGGACAAACAATAATTTAATGTCACAATAAAAGTATGACGATGCGAAAATAATAAATGTTACGTACCATTTATTTTAATGTTCCATGTATTAAGAAAGCTGATGTGTCTTTAACCTGCTATTTATATTTTTATCATTACAGTTTTAGCGAGTTTAATCACAATTTTAGTCTTTAAATTTAAACAGCTGTATGTGTATGCATTTGTAAATGTGGTAACAACAAATGAAGAAAGTAACATCTTACGTATTTGATGAGATTACCCAATTATATTAAAACACATCTAAACATAATTACAAGTAGGTTTACTCTTCGCTAGAATTATTGAAAACTACCAGCCTTCCCAGGCTTCGCAAGTATTCAATAAAGATAAACAAAAATAGCCTATACTAATCTAATAGTAATAACCCGGCATTCTACATAAAAACACACAAACAATACCTCTTTAATATGGAGAAATTCAAATACATAACATAGTGGATCTTTTAACAAAAATTAGATCTATTTTTAGAATAAAAAGGTCCTGTCACGTGTCGCTCTCCACTCTTCCCAACTTTGCACTTCTAATTAATTCCGTAACGACGGTCCGTTTCGCCATGCAATGACAAACAATAAAAAAAAAAGTCGGGTATTGCAGAACTAGTGATACTTTTGAACGTTTGTACAAATTGTTACAAAAACATACACAAGAGAAGACATGGAAGCCGATAGCAAGATACTAAGACTATAACATTATGCAACATCAATGACACACAAGATAGAACGTCACGCGATCACGCCGATCAATATTTGTGCAGAAATTAAACAGTGGTGCCTGCTGCCTGCTGCCTCATTCAGACACACTTATAAACAGACAGAAACGTGTTTACAGAGAGATTGCTCCTCATGTATATATTTAGCAAACATCTGATCAAACTACAGGAAAATACAATGCTGACAGCATCTTTGTTTTATCAGAGCTAAACAGTTCAGTATGACGTACTTTTTAAAGTGTTCATAAATTTGGGAAGAGTCGGGAATTCCGAGCGGGAGTTAATGGGTCAACTACACCAACACCCATGACCCGAGAACAAATATTTATCTGTTACATAAATATCTGCCCCGGCCGGGAATCGACCCCAGGACCTCTCGCTTCCCAGGCAGGGTCACTACCAACTAGGCAACGGGGCCGACAGAGCTGTTAGAAGATTCTTTTAT
>DWPA01006446.1:0-10981 GCA_018251375.1 Calpodes ethlius
TTACATTCGGATAACGACTACACGTCCCTCAAGCGAATAACATAATGGTCAAATAGTTTTGCACGCTATACATTTACAGAGAGTATTAAAAATATTTAACTATAATGTTACTCGTTTTAAGAGTCATATAACAATAATTTCAATAAACTTAATCTCTTAGAAAGTAGTAACTATACTGCAATGTGTGGGCATTCATATATTTATATCTTTGTCCCAATAGCTGAATTACGTGCGGAAGTACATAACGATGGTCGCCATTCACCATGGAATTGCATAAATACTATGACATCCGTGACACTAAATGCCGCTTATTATCATATTATTTAAAAATTTTAAAGTTAGTCATAAAAATTTCAGTAACATTTTATTTCAATTTCCGTTTTTTTTGCTATAGCTTAATATAAAATTTGTTAGTATTAACTACTATATATATAACACAGGCAAGCAATATGTATGCACTCTCAGGTGCTCTAAGCCACTGCCGCATGCCGGTTTCGCAGCATCCGCAACGTCGCCTAAGATTTCTCTTGCGTCCGTATTGGGATTCAGGTCGTGCTCACCTCGCCCAAACACACTCTGGTTTACTTAAAGTACAATTACTCACTGATATGCAGGCGAAACGCGAGTTGTTTCTCGGCCGATTATATTTTCTTGAAAGCTGCACCCGGTTTATGTATACCGGTTTAAATAGGTATTAGGTATCAGTACCTAATACCGTTTATCTTTAAAAAAGTTTAACGCTAATTAAATAATTATGGTAATTAATGTCGTGATGAGGTTAAGGTATCTATTCCTACAAGTATATCGATACTTGTAATATTTTTCTATCCTTGTATAATATCCATTCATCCTTAAACCGCTTAACCTAATTCCATATATCAAACATATACACTATTTATTATACAATTTCTTGATTAGATATTAGGTCTTCAAGCTTTGTTATAATGCAATATATACATAAGCAATACTTTTAAATTATTATTTTGGAAAGAGAGAGGCACATAAGTAAGTATGACACGAAAGTTTAATATCCGGATGTGTGTAGTCAATGACACAGATATTCACACATCAAGTTGACACGAAATGCATAGGTTAAACAAAATTAATACATTATTGATTAGTGACAGTGCAAAGAAAAAAAAATGTAACAAATTGACAGCAAAGGTCATGAAATCTATTTATTATAATCACAATATAGTAAAGCATAAAGTGGTGTTTTTCTTGATACTTTTTGTTACTGAATGACGTAGTAAAAGACACTTGACATCCGTCTATCGTTAAATATTTGAAATATTCTTCAAATGTAAAGTCTAGACCACAGATAATTAATCTTCGCCCTTGGAGATGTGACCCCGTTAATAAATAAATAATTTGGGCATTTTTTTTTTTTATTCGTGGCATACATTTATTTCTGCACTGCAAATTTTAACTGTATAATTATGATTGTTCAAGTGTATAAAACTTCAATAATCTTAGTAGGTGTTAAAAGTATTGTATATCAGAATTTTATGCAAATGATTAATTATTAAAAAAAATTATTGCCCACTTGAAATTCTTATTATAAATATGTGGCCCGAGAAAAAAGATTAAGTTTGTCTTGTTTTCATCATCATCGTCATTACGAACCATAACTATCCCACTGCTGGGCTACGGTCTCTCACAATACGAGGGGTAAAGGCCATGTGTCTTACTTAGATAATTGTTATTAACTACGTAAAAAAACTGGAGAAGTGTCCTAGATACATGAAAATGTTTTGGGAACGTATTTAATCTGACATTTACGATGTGCGAGCATATTAATTGCTTTTATCATCATTACCTGTAAGCCCACTGATGGGCTTCTCTCACAATGAGAAGGAATACAGGCTATCACCCTTGTCAAAAGAAGGTTACAAACCATTAATACCGTGAAAAGGCTTTTCGTCATTCTAGCTTTTAATATTTTGGCGTGGCGTTCCAAGTTATTATGAGGTTATGATTTTTTTCTATCTATCTATCCGCCTTTAAAGGTCTACTGCTAGACATTGGACACATATTTCTTTCTATGGATCGGTTTTTTTTTCTGTAGTCTTACGTAGATGAACTGTAAAATATTTTTTTGTCTGTATTTCACTGCAGTTATACAAATTATATTTTTTATGCAAGTAGTTAATAAACGAGCAAATTAGCACAGAAAGAAGACCAGTATATTTTATATTTTCATGAAAGACGTGACGAAGTTATTTCTACATTCACATACACAACATAATACGCAGTAATTAGTAGTTTCACATGTGCTATAATATAGATATGGCGATATATGGTGTGTCTGTAATATATGTTATACAGCTCAAAATTCTTATAATCCCAAATGTTAATGGAATCTAGGCCAAGTAAATCTGAATTGATTTTATTAAAATTTAAATGTTCATAACCTCACCTAACATAGCGATAGCTCTATAACACAGCCACACAACTTGTTTTAAACCTACGTTGACCTCGGGGATCGAGTTGGTTCAGTAGCTTCCTGGTTAGCCACTCAAAGATAGGGAAACGTTTAGAATGTCAAGTTGATATTTTTGCACGGCCGTGAACACACAAGGTCGGTTGAATATTTTTGCAGTCGGTAACGATAAGTACGTAGAAAGTAAATTTAATCAACCATATATATTTTTGGCTGAATTCCAATGCATGATAGCAGAAGCGTCTTCGCTCTCTTGTTAACTATTTTTTGTGTAAGACGTAGATACTTCTTGTGATATTTCACTCAAACGTAATCACGACGTTCCTATCAGCAATTTGCTCTGAATTTATATTATAAAAGACATCTATATCCTTCCCAATGATATAAATAATTTAAAAAATTGAGGACAAAATTAATTATTTCAATTATTAAAGACGAGTTCTTATTTTCTCGGTACTGATATTCAACAAGGAAATGAGATTTGGTTGGCGCACACGGCGAAGCGATCACAAGGGGGGTCGCGGGGCGAAGGAATTCGCGCTATCGGTCGCCATCGGTATCTGGTCGCGTTATCGCACGGGCACCTCCGCGAAGGTCTCGCGGAGGTCACGCGCTGACGTCATCCTGATAACGATTTGCGCGGTGACCTTGTCGCGCGCGCCGAATCTCAAGGTTGCCGGTATTTGTACAGTCAGATAAGCCTGCCGCAGCCACCCGCGCCCGCGCCGCTGTCCATCGCGTCACCCGTACTCGCCACACATCTGGCGCTTTTCCGCGGTACCCATATTAATTAAACGATCGAAATCTTCTATGGTAAAAATTAATGACCTGACCATATGACGGTAATCAACACTGATCACGCAGATTCGTAATACAAGTACGTCACAGATACATTGCCACCACGACGAACAATACGATCGAAACACATTAAACGATTGTTGAAGTTGTAGAAGGAAGTGATAGTTAATAATTCAGTGAAAGAACCACTTCATCAGTGTCTGCCCTTGTATAAATGCGATGTCTTTAAACCTGAGTATGAAAGTCATACAATCGTTCTATACCACTACTAAATAACTCAAACTATAATTTGCTACGTGGCATTTTCCAAAGTTAACAAATTATCTAAATTAAGTAGATACATATATAATCACTAAATTTTGTGATAGATAAATAATTTAAATATCGTTAATGTTGATTATAATTCTTGCGATAGTCGTAACCATCTCAAATAAACATGAGTTTCTCTATTGGTTATTTATTAAAAATGGGTTTAGTTAAGTAGATTTCCGATTGTTAATTTGATCAAGGAAGGATTGATAGACATCGCCATATGCGGAAACCAATGACATAGTAGCCGTTGGATCAAGGCGTCAATAAATAAACTACTATAAGGCTGTGTTTGGACGGAAATCTTTTAGTTTTAGATAAATAAGCACAGATATATTAGATATTGTAGTAAAAGAAAAGTATGTCTGTCGATCCAAAGCACAATTTTATGAGAGAAAAAAACCTTTTTTCTCCTCTACGTTAACCATTTTTATTATTTTTTATAGCTTTTAACACGTGTTTAGTATTCTCTTTAAAAACAATTTTTGAATTTAGAAATTATTATGATCGAAATTTGACTACTGATAAAACCTATATAAAACTTATCGCCTGTATGAACGTCTTTCACGTTACGATGAATGAATTGTCTTCATGAGTTTTAATATGATATTATAGAAGTAGTGAACATATTTCTTACTTTATCTCTATTTGTAGTAACTGCACTTCAATTACAAGACAAGTGCTTTATAATCCTTTTTAGTGTTAGTCATACAAGCGTCCGTCGCTACTATTGTAACGGTACTTGGCTTTAGAAATAAAATTTATACATCCATCCTGACAATACGTTATGATAAAATAGAAATATTATGTAGATATAATACATATAAAATACAATTATTTTTATACAATACTGGATTTTTCTTAGATTTTCCGTAATTTCTACAGAAACATTTCTGTATTTTCACTTTCTCCTGTTTATTTACATTTAACGCAAACCACCTATTTCTTTAAATAGGTAGAGATGATGAAAAGAAAATGATTATTAAATTCAATTGATTTTAAGTTCCTTTCTAAACTTCCTTAAATGCAGTTTTATGTTATCTGTATAAATAATATTTACGAAAAAATAATAAGTACTCTAATAAATTGTAACGATAATTTGTTCACAATTACAACTTGACACTCCTGAGTGTTTAAACAATGAAACAGAAAAAAAAACGATCTGCATCTTTGCGTTACGCCTTAAAGAGAATTATAAAATTAAATAAGCAGGTTATATACATTCTTATTATTTTTATCCTTATCACTAAGCTCATTTTGGGAAAAGGCAACACTAAAATCACTGGTACCACACCGAGAATAAAACTACTTATAAATATAAAAAACAATTTAAGATTTTGATTACATTAATTAAATACTTTCTACATACTATAATTAATGTAGGTAGAAAATTAAGAACCAAATATGAATATTTATTTAATTTATTCATTTATTTTATGAGTTCTTATTCAAATTTATGCCATACATATTCCCTATTGTATTATACTTTGCATTAACTTTTCAATGCCAAGTAAATTAATTTAAAGTCGTAATGAAATCGATTGATCAGTATTATGTGTGGCTGCGGTTAGATGAATGTGTGAAGAAGATAATTTAATGTTCAGTTCAGTGCAAATGCAGCCTAAGCACCATTACAAGTTGGCGGCCTCGCGAGCCCGACGCGACGCGGAAGCCCCGCTTTGCGAATTAGTATGTGACCAAGGACATAGAGCACTTACGCGACAAACACTCGTAGGTATGATTACAGGTTACGTAAATCATGTTGACACTTGACGCAATGCTAAACGTTTTATTACTAATTTATTGATATCGCTATTACTTATCATGAAAAAATCACTAATAAAAACAAAATATAGTTAGTTATTTAGTTGAAATAAAGGTTTATTTTAAAATTTAAATATATTTTTCCATACTTATTATATTTTTTGTTTTAGGTTACAGACAAAAATGTTCATTTATAATCCTCGATGAACAGCGACGGATACAATTAGTAAAGAACTCGTCTTGAGTTTCCTGGTGCAGTGTGCTCTTCGCTCCGGTGAAGCATCGAGGCTCAATGTCAATGTCATTGTCAAAACTGCCACAAGTGACTGGTTCACGTGCGTAAACGCCGACCTAGTTTGACTGCCTGCACGTAGGTTTTTTACAAAATATTTTCCGATAAAGAAAATAAAATTGGATTAGGTATTTCAGAGTAATCTGTGTGTGGAGGAAAGTATGAAAGGTATAAAGGAGACGCGAACTTTTTGTGCGTTTCGAGAACTTCTTGGAGGCTGGAACTTGTATGCCGCTGACGCATCCAGGGCAATGCTGTGAATTGATTACGCAACTCGTGCGCCGCCGCGTGAAGAGTGAAGTTCAATGTCACACACACGCACACATACACAGATCGCGAGTCTCCGATAGACGATTCGAGATAGTGTGCGTTTGCTATATCTGAATAATCGCAGCCAACCCGTTATTCGCCTCTATCAGCACTTCCCGGAATAATTCGCGAAAACACGATTCTCCTTTGTAACGCGCAACACTCATGTCGATAGTTGTAGGTATTTTTGCGCAAGGTCATGGTACAGGCAAACTGATATTTTCAGCACACGATGTTCATAAATATGCATAAATTACCACGAGCCTCGAAATTAAGTAGATAGTATTATATATACCTAATTATACGTAGCTAAATATATTACTTTTCATTTCAGTGTCTAAGTAGGTGTTCAACCTTGAAACACATGGAGCAAATGTTATCTTACGTCTTACGTAATCGGAATAATTCAAATGTCTTTTGTATTTTTCACTACTTTACAAAATGAGCATGCGGACTATCTGGGTTTTCCGAAGTACAGGTGCCAAATATTATTTGCAGTATTGAGGCGGCCCGTAACACTGACACCAATCCCATACTGGCAGACCAGAGTGCCGTAAGAGACAACAAAAACTGGCTCCCCTACTTGGAGGAAGAGCTTCGCTTAAGCGAATCGAAACGAATCCTTAACGTAACATAATCCATGTTATGAATATCATCATTAAGGTCTTAATATCATTATTAATTTTCGTAAGCGTAAGTAGCTAGCATCCTCTTAATTAGGATATTCCAAAGACCAAAATATATATTTTATTATTAAATTAGTTTTATTCATTGAAGCACCCGAGAAATGAACTTTATTTTTAATGTTAGTTACACCTTTCATATAAATAAAAACCTAATATGAACGTACTAGTAATCGATACAACGGCATAAAATAGAATATATATTGGGTTGGAATCTCAGTTTCGTGTTGGCAATGTGCACAATTAGGCCGACGAGAATCTCGAAGGGCGGCAGTATGGGTCAAGGCCAGTCTGGCGACCTAAATCGTGCCTACCACTCACCCTCACAGACATCAGCCCTCGCAGTGTGGCCTAATAGGGCAGTCAACTGGTAAACAACAGTTCCCTACTATTCAGCCCAGCTTCAAAAAACATATATCACTATAATAACTTTATAGTAAAATTCTGAAGTTTAATATGATTTAGAATCGTTTTTTTTTATATTTATTTAACTACAGCGACTCTTCATCTCGCCTACCATTATTACAGTCTGACAAGAGGTAATTTTACGTACGACTTTTGACGTTGAAACGAAAATAACTAAACGGTTACTTATTGATATTGAATTATGTTTAAGTTACTGCCTACTTAGTTACAACCAATGGTTACTTGTAACTACCTTCATCTGCAATCAAATTCAATAGAAATACGTACCTATTTGACTTCAAACTCATTTGTAAGCATCGATCTCTATCTGTAAGAAACTTGTTACAAAAATAAAATATTTGGAAATTATGGGTTTTTTTACAACTAAGGGGTATCTGCTCTTTATACTACTATTTATTGATAGCATAAGCTATTTTATTGTTATAAAATGGTACAAACCATGGACAACATATAAAACCAGAACACACTCAGACCGAGAATAGAAATTTAAACTCATAATTCAAATTCAAGCTTCACCGGGAATCTAACCCAGGACACGTTAAATAACGGCCCGATGTAATAACCAAAGCGCTAGATGGGTCGACAAAACATACTTAACATATATCTGTTTAGAACGCAAATTTTATATGTTTCTTTGAATTTATACATCTGGAAAGACATGTCATAAATCAGTGGTTTATACTTCTCTATTCAGTTCCCACTGTGTAAATATTTTTTACTGTGCAATAAATAAAGATATACTGAAAATTCCTATTAGAATAGAGCTTATGCAGGTCACGGTTAAAATCTCCACGTTATTGTGAAACTCCAGAACATATAACAGTCTACTTCAATGTGGATGGAGTGAAAGACAAAACTGTTTGTCACCTCAGGTTCAGGTGTACCTAGTACAAGTCAGGTGTACATAGACCAGTTTAAATTTTTAATAAGTAAAAATCAGGTCTGACTCGATTTGGCGTCCTTCATGACGCACGAAAACGCTCCATATTTTTTCTCTAGCGATCATTTATTCATTGCCCTGATTTAGTCAATAAACCATTTAGAATTAACAAAACACTTGGATATCATCTGCAAATAATTATTTTCCTTTTCAATAAAAAAGAAACTGAATTTAGCACTTAATACTGTAAGGCGACGATAACATGAGTCCTTATTCTGCCAATGTCATAAATAGAGGTTTCGTGAAGGGCGATTGAGTGTAGGTCAAGGGCGGGTCTTACTGACCTACAACGCGGTAATAGGCCTTATAAATTAACGAAATAGTCACCCCATGGACAACCCATCGTGCTACTAGACGATGAATCATTCAGTAGGCTTTATTGTTCAGTGATAATAATAAATAAATAAACGCTAACACACTCATACACCCGCAGTAGGAATCCCTATGTGGCAGGTGGCATGGACAACACTAATAACACGTTACTAACACCCATGACCCTGGAACAAATATTTATCACATAAATATCTGCCCCGGCCGGGAATCAAACGTAGGACCCCTCGCTTCGCAGGTACTACCAACTAGGCTACGGGGCCGTCAATGTCATACAAGTAATTACTTCTCTATAATATATCTAATATCTTTAAACGAGCAATATAATATTATACAAGTAATTACTTTCTAATCAAAGCAAACCCGTATCTAATCTTTATGGTTTCGATCTGTCTAAACTGTCCTAGCTTAGTTTACCATTACATGTATATTATACTGTAATGTTTTACTTATACCTTACTAATCACTAATCACGGGATACATTCAAGTCCTGTGCTCTTTCCTGTTTCTTCGCACCAATAAAGTTCTTTAATATGCTTTACCTTTGCAAAACTGTAGAAGAATGAAAAATTTGTAACTTTATGCACAGGTGTATTTAAAAAATACCTATACTTACTGAATTACTTTCATTTTATTTTCAATTCCAATAATCCTAAACACTAAGAAATTATCAAAGGATTATTTTCTTGTAACAGATTTAGATGGCAAATATAATATAAAAATAACCCAACATATTAAATATAAGATAAATGTTGACGTATAAAATTAGGCGCTTACATTAATTAACCTCGACAGGATTAGTTTTATTTATCTAGAAGGAGGAGCCACACTCCAGCGACGTCAGTACAGATAGAACCATGTTAGTATAGTTACCATGTAATTATAGATAATCCAATAAGAGCTTCTTGAAGGAACATAATGTGTTTTATGGAATAAGGGTAACCGAGCTTACTATGCCACCATACCTGCCCATGGACACCTGTGATAAAGCTCGAATGAGACTGTAGGAGAGACTGTATTTAGTGAATTCTGCTATTAGGTATTAATAAGAATATCAGTTTGTTACTAGTCCATAGAAAGAGGATTGCGGACGTTAGGTCTATTTGTGTAAGTTAGTCGTGTTAGTATTAGTTGTCGTCTAGTTAGTAATTGCTAGTATTTTTTCCATACGAAGTTGGTTACTGACGCGTTTCTAACCCCGAGAACAGATAGTCTCTTGTATAAGTGTAACCGGAAACCCAGAACACTCTTCAGATCGAAACTCGTACTCCCCAGGCTAACCATACACAGGTCCTACCGCCTATTTTCCAAGGAATATAGCCACAAGTGTGTAACGTAAAGGGCCGCAACCTTCAACCCATTAGTAGCCAATTTAAACCCGGGAATCTCATGATTAAGGCGGTCTAGAGCGTACTTGATCATGTTGATGAAATTAAATTTTCAACTTGCCACTGGTGATGCCATTTGCGCGACATTACTTAATTCGGTTGATCTCATCACCAAATAAGCTATCATCATCATCGTCACAACCCATAACTGTTCCACTGCTGGGCTCGGGTTTGCATATACAGTGTAAGGGATCCGAGCTATAGTCCACCACACTGGCCGAGTGCGGATTGATATACTTCACACAAATTCGAGAACATTATGGAAAACTCTCCTGTGTGCAGGTTTCCTCACCATATTTTCCTTCACCGAAGCCAGTGATAATTTACTTGTAATACGCACATAACTTTATTAAACTAAGCTATCAGTGCCTAAATAAGCTATCAGGTTCTGGTCATTCCCAATGTATTTATCCTTAGTAAATGCCTAATTTAGTAGCACTAATAGTAGTTGAAATTCTAATTCTGTTTTCCTTCCTTAAAACGATACAAGCAGCACCTACTATTGTTTGTGAATATTCGACGCAAGTCCCTAAGTCAATAATACCTGATTTGTACTTTTTAATAATGATGGCTGATATTCAAAATTCGATCGTTATAGAATCAGTTAAAATTATTTTTACCCTAAATAAAATAAGATTTCTATAGCTCTGTTCTAATACACGACATATGTATTATATAAATGTGACTGATAGCCTCTGTGAAAGAACCATACTCTCCTATTCCCATTTGTTCCAGCTTCCAGTGTTATTTATTAGCTCACGACTCACGGGTGTACTGTATATATTTGTGTATAAGGGCGGTCGGTGGCGCGACCCCGTGACCTTAGCACGACCTTTCGCCCACGCAGACCCCGCCACCCCCAGGAGTAGGACACTGTATAAGTTATGCAATCGTCAAACAATCCGGAGAGCTGATTTGATTTAACTTCTAATTTACTTTTGCCTATTTACAATTCAGATAAGGCGCCACTAATTGGGTGCCTAAAAGACGTATATCTTAGCATTTGAATAAAATTTCAATGGAATTATGTTCGACAAGTTATATTAATTTTGATTAAACTATGTACATGGAATACTATGTTATTATAAGTTTTATTTTACATTGTTTTTAATATTTAACTTAGCGTTCTTTTGTAGGTCAAACTAAATTAGAACTAGATCTATTATTTTAAGGATTTGTAATTTTCCACATTGCTTTAATATTGATCTGATCCTACGCTCAAGAGTTGCTCCAGGTGAGGGAACTCGCAACAGTAAACAGCATATCTTAATCACTATTATTTTATTTTTGTGCAATAAC
>DWPA01006447.1:0-10981 GCA_018251375.1 Calpodes ethlius
TGTTTAGTACTGTTTTTAATTTGAAAACACTTCCTACTTCACGTATCTCTGTATTCTCATCTTCTCTATTCTCGTTTCTAAATAAATTCCTTAAGTTTTCAACAGAATTGGTTCTTTATTATTTTCATTTTGTCATAGTTTTTCATATTTATTAAGTTCCTTTTGTTTGTATGATTGTAGAGCAATTGTACGAGGATATAGATCTTTCTTCTAAATTACTTTTTTATGGGATAATGATAGAAAATGAGCTCCTAGTATCACCGTCTTCTGCTGTCCCTGAACACCTATGACAGACCAATGGGACTGTAGGGGGAACTGTAGTTAATAAATAAGTCATTTTTATTATTAGTAAGAGGAGCGAGGGCGTTAGTGTATGTTAGTCCTGTTAATAATAATTAGTAATCAACTAGTGTATAATTATTTATAATTTTTCCCACTCGAAATTGGTTATATTAATTTTATACTATAATGTATTTAGTACTGTAGATATTAGTATACCTAATTATGGAATCAAGATAAACATATTTCATTATATTTGGTGTGATCTAAAGATTGAGTGTAATCAGTACGTATACAAGAATAATTAAGAACTCCCAAATATTCATAAAACAAAAAAGTTGTTACTCAGTAATAATATATTCTTTTCAAATTTAGTGTTTATCCTATTTTAGGTTATTCTACTTTTATGAGTTAGGAATCTTAATAAATAACAAAAGTTACGTAAACATTTCATTTGATGAGTTTGTTTGATTACTTTTCGATGAAGAAAACTTTACATAAATAAGTTTGATGAAACATTAAGTTAAGCAAGCTTTCAACATTCAAAATTGCTTCAAATTTAGATAGTATTGGCATCCTCATGTGGATAAATTAAGCAAAAAACATACATAAACCACAGCAATTGGGATACAAATCATAACTGTCCCATTGCTGAGCTCGGGTCTCCTCTCCAAGTGCGAACTGGCAGACTTCACATACCTTTGACAACATTACGGAGAACTATACCAGCTTTTAACCAGGCTTAAATCGTGCAAACCCTACCTCCATTACGTTCAAAAACCATTCGTACATTAACAATGGTACAGATACAACTTTTTGTATTACCACTGAACTTTTAACTTTGTACGAATTTTCCCTGTTGAGAATTAACCATTATAAGAAATTTCCGCATTGAGAAATTTCCCTCGTACGATAAAAGGTATCCAAAAGTTGTTTACAAAGCTTTTAATAATATTTCTAAAAGTAAAGTAAGCAGTAACGTATTATATGAGATGAAGTCACGCAAAATAACAGTATTGTTGTATAAGATCACTGTACCAATTTCCGTCAAAACCCATCTAGCGGTTTCCTTTGATACTTCGTCAAACAGGCGCCTGTATCATTAACATAAAGTATTTATTTGCTTGAATAAATCGGTATGTTGTTATATTATAAATGTTATGTTTTCCATATTTAATATTAGTAACCGTTCTGTTGTCCATTCCAGAATCAATGTCTTACGTCTTACAAAAATATTCCGTGAATTCTTTAAATAAACATAATTAACATGTCTTTTTTCTAAAAAAATTGAAATAAATAAATATTTAATGTTAGCGAAACTTACTTTTCGTTGCTCTTTCATTTAAATTTCATTCTCCTTCCAAATCTAGGTCCTTAGTAAGATAAATGTTCCTTAATGAGCAGTACACTACAGAGAAAAGGTTCTTACCTTCGTCCTGAAAACCTTGAATAGCAATTTTTTGCTTGAATATACCCAAATAGGTACGATCTCTAAATTAAGAGAGGAAAGTAGTTAGATCACGCACATCTAAATAAACCACTTCATAAGTATACGGTGCTTCCTGATTCTCACAGATCAATATCAATCATAAATTCACGGTTTAAAATAACAATAATAAAATTTATATAACTGAAAACAAAGTCGATTTTTAAATCAATGACAATAACTCAAAAACTGAACGACCTCGAATAGACAACTTATTTAAGAATGTCCTTACAATGATTTCAAATCCAGAAATACCATGAAAATTTGATAGTATTCAACATCAATTAAAATAATTGGTTATTCATGATACTGAAATGTCGGGTCACAGCAGCTGCCATGTTCGTTCCGGTCATAGAGCGATCAAGTGTACTGGAACGTTAATTTAATTAGAAGCGTGTTAATTAAGCTAACATTTTCCATGCTGTTATGGTGATAATAGGCGGAATTATTTTAAAATATTGATACATTTTCTTGTTCACTGTTTTAAAATTAAAATACTACTGAGTTTAGTTTGACATGCTAACGTCCATGGATCAGGTTGATCTAATATCATCAGGGGGTTTGACTGTGGTACAAAGAAAAATATATTGAATAATAACTTTATGTGTAAATTGTTCATTAGATTGATTGCTAGGTATCTTTTGTACAATTTGACTAAGTGTGTGCTACTGTGAGGCCTTTGGTATGTATGATCCTGGTATACCTGGCCTTAGATGGCGTTGAACTGTCTCGGAACCCTTTAGCCTTTAAGATAAAATTTAGAGCTTTCTAGTACTAAGGTTCTCTATACTAAGCTGTAATAAACTGATTATCTCTGATTAAATCCATCGTTTGCTTCTTGTAAAATATAATGGAACCTCACGAGCGTATCGTTTTATTATGGGCAATACATTTCTGTTAAATTAAAATAAATTTTATTGTATTCATAATAATGCAGTGATAGCTAAGTGGCTCCGACATTGATCCCGAATTCTTGGACCTATTTCGAATCGTCTGGGTATCTTTAAATTTCATTAAAATTATATACTTATTACTAGTAAATTGTCAGTTGCTTCAGTGAAATAGAAAACAACGTAGGGTAAATAGGACCCCGTGTTCAAAGATGTGCTAGTCTACCAATGATGTGCTGTGATATCACTCTTTGTATTGCACAATCATTCTATGCAATATCTAAACCTAAAAAAGTACTCGTTTAACAAGATTTCGTATTACAGCAATGAGTTACATTCCTGGTTTATGATAAGTTACAGAGCTTTAATTAAAGCCTTCACAACGACTAACTGTAATCTTCCAGTCTCTAATTGCCAAAATAATCGATGGAAGTACCCGATAAATCCTGACCTCTTGCAACAATTAATCTCTCAGTTCAAACGTCTCACTAAGATTAGATAAAATTTATCAAACCGAATAACCGAGTATAACAATTAAATATGAAATTTGTTACAATAACCACTCCCTCTGTTGTTTCAGGCAGTCGGCCGATGTAAACACAAAGCCGCAATGAGATGAGTATGCGCGTGTCGTGGGCCAGGTGGTATTGGATAGTAATATTCACGACGTGCACGGCGAGGACTGCCAGCGACTGGCTCGACTGCGCCCACATCGCGACCTGCCGATGCAAGTGGTCCTCGGGGAAGAAAACCGCCACGTGTGCCTCCAGCGACCTCCGCCGCCCACCGTCTCTCTCATCTGACATCCAAGTCCTCGATCTTCACGACAACCCACTAAGGAACTTGCCGCAAGAAGTATTCTCGAATATCGGATTGCTCAACTTGCAACGGTTGAACCTCAGGGCGACCAAATTGAGATCGATACATCCAGATGCGTTCCTAGAATTAAGAATTTTGATTGAAGTGGATTTAGCAGACAACGATTTAGCAATTTTGCCGAGAGATATTTTCAGGGGCAACGAAAGATTACGATTAGTAGTACTTAGTAACAATCCACTAACGACTTTAGTCGCTGACCAGTTCCCGCCACTTCCACATTTGCGGATGCTCCTATTGGACGGCTGCAGATTAAGGAAGATACATACAAACGCTTTAAGAAATTTGAAATCTTTGGAGACTATAGACTTACGTAGAAACCAGCTTACATTCCTTCGTTTGATAACCTTTTCTTTACCAGCATTGAAAGCGATGTCGTTATCTGGCAATCCATGGCGATGTGATTGCCGTCTCCGTGAATTCAAGGATTGGTTTTTGGAGAGCAAGTTAGGTACGGAAGAGTTAGTTTGCGTTGAACCATCGACGCAATCTGGGAACAAATGGCGTAATGTGCCCAGTGAAAGTATGGCGTGTGCTCCAGAGGTAAAGTCGAGTACATTGGTTGTGAGAGCAGAAATAGGATTACCAGCGTCATTTGGATGCTGGGTGCATGGAATGCCAAAACCTCAAGTAACATGGTTATATGAAGGTGTGGAAATTCACAACAGTACTGTTGATTGTGAAATGGAAGAAACAGATACTACTATAGAGAATGATGACTCAGAAGAAAGAGTACCTGGTAGTGTTAGATGGGTAAATGTTACTCTGCTAAATGTAACTTCAAGTGCAGCTGGCGAATGGACTTGTATAGCCAAGAGCACTGCAGGAGAAGCCAGGGCTGTAATAAGTTTAGTTTTACCAAGATCTCAAACTGCAACAGCTAGAACAGCTCCAGGTATACCTCAGTTATTAGGCGTCGTGTTTGGAGCATTAGGTGTACTAGCCACATTAGGATTTTTAGCTGCCGTTGCCTGCTGGCATTTACGAAGAAGAACAGTACCACCGAGTCGAAGTTTTACTGATCAGGAGAAGCGACTAATAGATGCCTCCGTGGTCGTCAGTTGCGATCGATCGATAGCCGATATGGCTTCATCTTGTGATTTCGAATTGACAGAACGATCGATGTCTATAGACGATCAATCACGTGGCTGTGGTTTCGATCCAGTTCATATAACGATCGAGGGAACTCCAGGAGCTTTTCCTCCACCACCTGCTGAATTCGCGGTACCAGTTCCTTATGGCAATATATTCATATCGGTCCAAGTGTCAGGTAGAGGTGAACCTGCTAAATATCCTGATTTACTGAGCGGTGGAGCCACTCTGCCGCGCCGAAATCGGACATGTTGTAACGCTCCTGCGTATGACAATATGGGTCCACGAGTGACAGCCACTGGGAGTTCAACTTGGTCACTACCTGGAGCAAACTCGGAAAACGTTGAAGCGTCAGAGACTCCTGTGCTCACTCTACCGCCCCCGCCACCGGAATTTGTCTCCCTTTAGCCGAGGCCGTTGGTACTGGACGCTTCGAATCTGAGGTGATTTGGTACCATAAAACTTTACAGTCAATTAGACTATTTCCCAATTATTGTACTTATGATAATTTCAACGTGATTACAGTTTTGAATTGTAAATAGTGAGTGCATCGTGTGAGTGATGTGTGACATCCTGTGAGATTTAAATACGTAAGGTTGTTATCAATATTGAAGATTGTACGATACTAATGTAAGGTCAACTTGTTATTCGTATGTTGGGATGTTGACGTGAGATCGTGTTTAGTCTCGTCCTGTTTATTTCCTAAATGTTATTTTATGTCTACGCATAAGTCTTCCCAACTTTTGTAAATATCGTTTATTCCTATACAAACTTCCCAAACATAAGACTGACCCTTTTGTCTTATTTTCTCTCTCTTTGTAATCGAACTTGAATGTATAAAGCTCTTCACTTAGAAAAAGCCAAAGATAGCTTCTAATCTAACATTTAATTTAAAAGCGAATAATGTAAAAGAAAATAAACCAGTCACATTACAAAGTATTCCGTCGTTTTATTTCCTCTTTCTCTTTATACCCTTCAGTAAGCAAATTAAAAATAAGAAAAAATATTTCAGTAAGCTTAGGTACTGCAGGTAACTTATTAAAAACCACCATACTTGCTCTCGGTTCACTTCGAGAAACTATAGGATATTCTTACCTATATAATGCAGTCGCATTTCAACGACAGGAAAAACTACTCGTAATTGTTCACTTATATCTCAAACTTTGCCATTTTACAAGTGATAACAGTATTTAATTATTTATATCATAGTAATACTTTTCCAGTTCTATATTGATCACCTCAGTGATAGAAAGAGACTTGTGCTTAATAATTTCCATTATTTACATTCCTTTGTTTTTCTCATCAAGTATTATTTTCATCTTTTTTATACATTACTAGCTGTCGTCCGCAGCTTTGCTTGCGTAAGTTATATTTCTCAAGAGAGAATGGTGAACAATAATCCAAGAGTGATCAAATTATTAATATTTTAAGCCTCAGTAATAGTAGACCTTTCAAAGAACAACCTGCTATAAATATTCGTTTTCGCAAAAATCAGATTGTCATTGAGTGATTGGCAGAGTCCAAAGAGTTCCTCAGAGCACTCAGCAAATTTGCCAGCGTAAATTCTCGGTAGATTAAGGTCTTGTAACCTGTCGGTAACTCGGACCCGTTGAAATTTCCGTCTGCGTATTTTTGAATAATGGCTAATGGATTGAGCTGGTATTGAGGTGCATTTGGGCAAATATGAGCGCAGGATTCCATATGATACTTGATTTTCACTATGTTAAGTATAAGCATCTGCTTCTCAGTGAAGTGCTGCTTCGTCCTGTTCAAGAAACTTAGATACTTAGAGGTAAACTTATCCTTACCTTCCAGATATGGAAGCATCTCGTTGTACGTCAAACTAAATATTACCGTCCAGAACTGCCTGTGCAGACCGAGCCTCCCGTTTTATTTTTTAAATACTAACACACTCATACTCCCGCAGTAGGATTCACTGTGTCACGGGCGACATGGACAACACAAATAACACGTCACTAACACCCATGACCCGAGAACAAATATTTATCTGTCACGTAAATATCTGTCCCGGCCGGGAATATAACCCAGGACCTTCGCTTCGCAGGCAGGGTCGCTACCAAGTAGGCTACGGGGCCGTAATATTTTTTTGTCATTTGGATATTAATTAAGCCCCTATAAGTAGCGTAAACAGCGTCAAAATGTAAGACTATATTAAGCTTCTAGTATTCAATTATTTCTCCTGAGAAAGATTTCAGACAAAAACTATTGATCGCAGCTGCTTTACCTACCTGTAAGTAGTATTTTGGCATATCCACTTCATTGGTTTATTTTCAATGCCATTGATATTTGGGTGTATATTACCTTTTATTTCTGCTAAACATTAAATTTGGTGGGTTATAAATTTTATTGTCTCGAGAAGGAAACTTTTCATCAACAATTTTATTGGCATGTATTCGACTTCGAAGGTTAATGTGAAAACGGGAATAAAGTTTATTTCCTTATTATACACCCTCTGGAAATGAATACGCAGATGAATGTAACACATGAATCTTTACATTCGCCGAACAACTCCCACTTTATATAAAATTTTACGCGGATTTAAAGTTTATCAAAATCTAAATTTAATTTCATATTCTATTTCATACTCTGTGTGTACAAATTTTGAAAAATCCTGAAAATCATATAATTTAATATCGTCTGAATCTTATTTATGTACATTTTCATACCTTAATACATGTTGAGCAAATTTAATAACTTTTGCTTGGCAGCAGTTGCATAAAAAGACGATGTAAACGAAGCTCGAAATTACCTTTTGAGGTTGGACAATACCTACTGTCTTAGTAAACGAAAAACATTAAATGGAAAAGGTTAGGTAAAACAAAAACAGTACTAATGGTATCGAGACCTAGTTTTTGCGGGAACGTACCGATGTTTCTAGGGTTACAAATATCCAATTGTCCCCGTAATAATTTCCTTCAAATCTTTGCAAATTCGACGCACAGCTTTTGAAATAGTTCTTGTAATATTTAAATGAACATAGTTTCGAAATTAAATTCTGTCGACTTTTACAAGATAGGTTCGCAGTTAGAAACTTTTATCGTTAGTTCTAGGACTTGGTGAACTCAAAACTTCCAAACTTAGTAGAATGAGATGGTACAACCCTTAAACTTTGCAATGGTTCTCTGGTTCCTGTCGGTTGGACAAGGTCATGCTAAGAAAAGGCCAGTTCTTGCGAACTACCGAGTTAACGTCTTGTGAATCTAATGAATTTACAAATATTCGACAACTCTCCATCTGCATCTCTTCATAATTTTATTTACTTAAGCAAAGAATTATAATTGGCATATGTTACCTGATATGTAATTGGATACTTAAATAGATAGAAAATATGGGGTTTGTAATAAATACTTTTTTAGGATAGTTATACGTCTTCCACACAGCTATATGAATGTATTATATCGCGATGTCAATTGGTACGTACATAATTGCTTAGATATATTCTACGTGACAGATATCGATAAAACCCCGCTAGGCGAATGAATGAAGAAAGCGAACCCTACCATAAACCAGCTTTTCTTCAATTTCCACAATGTCACTGGACCCGCAGGTACTGTATACAAACCCTAGGAATTGTACGTTACCCAGGTAAAGTATGCGATGGATAATAATATTCATAATACTTGATATATTGCCTGGACGCCCCAGATATTCTACAAATTACCTACATATTGTATACAATACCTGAATTATATGGGTTGCTGGTATCATATATTTTTTATCTGTGCAATGAATAGCTGATTGTTACTTGATTATTCACGTAGGATTACCTTGGGATTGTACACTATCTAGATTTTTTTTGTTTTGCAGAACCTTCAAATTATTTTGCAATTCCTAAATATGCTCGGAATGGTATACTATCTGTCTATCAGCCTTTGTAGATCTGCTACTGAACATAGTCCTGCTCTAATTTGCACCACTCAGACCGGTCTTGAGCCTTCTGAATCTAGCGAATGTCCGCTGGCTTCGTCAGGTTGTCAGTCCATCTGGTTGCAGGGCGAATTACACTCCTTTTTCCATGGACGCCATTCAAGCACCTTTCTTCCCCAACGGTTATGAGTCCTTCTTATTATACGGTATGCATTTCTTAGTAATTGTGTACAATTCGTGGGTTTCACACATTTCCTGAGAATTATAACTTAATTGCGTAACAGTTTAGGAACTCTGCAATTCTAAATTACTTCATGAACTACCACATATTTAATGGATGGGCATTTAATACTACGCAGCCTCGCATTTCTTACTGCATTCGCAAATTGTTTACCAAGATAAATTACAAGGAAGGGAATAATTCTAATTATTCCGAATAGTGTTACAAATGAATGTTAGTTCTCACGGACTTAATGCATTTTAATCGTTTAAACATGTAGCGGCAAATATACTGCGACTGTGAAAATTTGATTGTATACCAAGAAAGAGATATTATTGTTATTTTTTTCGATGTGAAAGACACTCCTTAAACTTGTGTCTTGAACCCATTTTATTAACAACCTACAGGTATGGAGGGTAGCCGGAGTGTCATAACAAATTCTATATAACCCATTCGTGTGTAGACAAACTCCTTCGCATTAAATTCGCGTGTTGGTATTTGTGTCATCAGCTCCCCGAGCTAGCAGTCGCTAGTCACGGTTGTTAATTATTTTTGGCGTGACCTTATTTCAAAGCACGTTTCCTTTTTAATGACATTTTGAGAGTCGTTACTCTGAAGGTTTTAATGAGTTGCCATCGCAACACTGATAAGTGCTAAAGAGGAGATTATTATGTATTCTTGATAGATACTTACACTCGCATGTAGAACTCATTGAGTAGCGGTCCGAGAGATTTCAGCCATGCAAGATAATACATGACATCCTTGTATTTTTTGACAATGTCAACGGATCACCTGAAACTTCCGCACTTCAATGTTGTGCTCGTTTCTCGTTGGCATTATTCTGATTTACAACTTAATACATTTTGTTTTAGCTATTCAACATAGTTTTAGATAGTTAGGCATTTAACTTCAGTGATCGTTTCAATTCATGTAGATAAATATCGTTTAGTATATATTTTTTTTCACATTTAATATATAGCTTGTGAATACTATGACAAGTATTGAGTTGGCTATGTATTTTAGTACAAAATATTTGGTTATATAGATGATGGAACAGAAAAGTGATTTCATATAAAATTTTTTACTTATGTTGAATCAGGATGTTATCGTTTACTGTACCTTGAAGACACTCACAATCTACAATAGACGTGCGGAAACGCTGACGCGGGCAAACTGTTCCAATGCTCTGCTGTCGCCGCATAATCTGTAGTGGCAATTATTCCTGTAACAATAATGTTACACACATGTATAAGCTATAGGTATTATTTTAAACGACGATGAATGTGAAAGTGTGTTTGTTTCTTTGTCCTTTGTTCATAGCGCATCGGTGCGTCCTTTTGGTATAATTTTTAATTGGAGATAGTTGGGTGAATACAGAATACCATCTAATTTCTATGAGAATATCCATTACGATGTATATTTCAACCAAATTAACAAAAGTTTTTAATTTGTTGAGAACAAAGCGTTTCCTAGCAACGAATGTTAGAAAGGAAACGCAATATTTTTATTGCTGTTCATATAACACACGCGGATGAAACCGCGGTCGACAGCTAGTATATGTATGAATGTAACTACAAGGATAAGAACGAAATTTCATCATCGGTTAAGTAGCGATTTAATTTCAAAGGGCATCGCGCCGTCACACCGTTTCGATGAACACTGTCATAACGACAAATTTTTCGTACCTCAATGGTCTATTCACAATAAGACGGTTTTTTTGTCAAAGCAGTAATTGGCCATTACGAAACATAAGCGCCACGAAATTCTATACAACGATACAAAAACGCCGCGAGAAGTTTTGTGCGAGATAATTGAAATCATTACTGCGAGGGAGGTAATTCTTGTGAATGGTCGGATTTGTACCCCTGCGTAAGATTTTAGCGATTGGTGGTACACCGAGAGATTTTTTATTTTTATTCGGTCATATCAGAATAACACATATTTCACTATTTTATATATAAAATTTATAACTATCTATTTTTTTTATAACATTATATTTTATTTAATCTTATAGACGGTCTGAAGTGGGGCTTATTGACATTTTAATCATCAAAAACTTCCCTAGTGGTACTTGCAGACAGCCAGTGCTCGAAAAAAATGAGAACGATAAAACAAAGCAACTGGCGATAATGAATTCATTCTTTAAAAAATATTTTTAACTAAAGAAAATAGAGTTTTTTTTATATTATATGTTTTATATTGTATGTTACATAACATTCAATACAAAACTCCCAGAAGAACTTTTGCAGG
>DWPA01006448.1:0-10980 GCA_018251375.1 Calpodes ethlius
AGCCTGTTAAAATGTATTATGTAATCGATTTAATTAAACAACATTGGACAGTGAGTTGATAAGTGAATGCTACTAAACGGCGAAGGTTTTGAAAGGATATAAAACCTTCAGTTTACCATTCTTTTTTCTTACAAATCCCTTAACGACTTTTTGCACAACACGATGAGAAACATGTGTCGTAGGTTGTGAAGCCAGCAAAAGAAACCGATAATTGACTTTATATCAATGCGATTTTGTTATCTACATTGCCTCGTAACAGAGGTAATAAAATAATAATAGTATTGTAACCGGATAAATTAAATTGCGGTCTAATCACCCTTTCATATATGGAAAGGGTTCTGTTAACAAACTGTTCGTTCTATTTACCACTTGTGTAGACATTTATATGTAGAGAAGAAGTTAATGATAATTATATACATTATAATTATCAGCTCCGTTAGTAAAAATGTACAGATTACATTGTCCAAGCTCCCATTAATGTTATATGTTTGCTGGGCTGGCCACACAAGTCGCATTTAAGCGATTTGTGAACACAAATCGATAGAGGTCAACGGCACCATAGGCATCATCCGAGAGCTCGAACCCTAGGAAGGGCGTCCACCACATAATGCCCCCATCTCACCCCATCGAAATTCCATAAAAACATCGCGTGTTCTATATCACCTGAGACTAATATCCTCTAAATTCATAGAACTCATTCCCAAATTCAGATATCATTTGATATATTTGCAAATAGTATAAAAGTAAAGTATTTGATAGAGGAATATAACAAAACAGAATCTGTTTACAAATGCCTACATTCCCACACTGCTTTCTTCATAGAAGAAATATACAAGGATTTCTCAATAATAGTGCTTAGCAAAAACCTACGCAAAAAGAAACCTTATCTGTAAGAATACTTTGTGAAAGCGATAAAGGTTCTTTAATCTTAGTCAATCGCGCACATGTTAGCAACTTACGTGGCTGGTTGCCGTTAATGGGATGACAATCACCTTGCGGCAGACTGTCTCCGACGAGAGCGAGTTAATCTGCAGACGCCGGGAGGTAGGACAGCACAGGTCTTAATATGTCCAACAATGTTGGAGCTTGTACTGGCATAATAAATAAGCCGTTGGAAAATGTAAATTGCTCAAATAAATTAATGCTCTATGCATTGTATTTATTTTATTTCGTTATATTTATCAATCTGCTTTGTTGTAATAACAGAAAATTTGTAAGATGAAAACAATGAAGATCTGTAAGATGGAGACAATAAGAACTAAATTGATAATAATCAAAGTAGACAAAGTTCCGAACCAGTAAAGCTTAATGTTGTTTGAAGATTCAAATCTGATACAATTCGGTTTCCATGAAATGGTTCTATCGAGCAAGCTACAGGAATAGGAATGCGGACACGAAACTTCTTTTCCAATTTTCTCCCAATGGCCATTAGGATGAGAAATGTAAAGTAGATTCCCGGACGAAGTCGAGATATGTGTTCGAAAAGAATGAAATTTCAGACTAAACCGACGAAGCTACGGGACTACGATCTTCAGACAGGAGAATGACTTCAGGATGCAAAGGTTATACGTGCCATAGAATTCATACGCGTTCAAATGTTACCTACATGACTATCTGTTTTTAAATTGTCTTCATCTAAATTCAAAAACGTACATGAATACGTAATAGAAAGTGACTTGAACATTTTCTATGCAAGTACTTAATTCCGATCTAACGATTAGATTACTTTTAAGATTGTGACTACGGAGTTTGCAAAGTAGGAGTAATAAATGTTAGATAATTTTCAGTTAAAACTATATTTGGTTACTATATGGTAGATCCCAGTATACCTCGTATACTTTGTTGCTGTTTAAATTTTTGCGAGAGTGTTCTCTGTAGAACCTAAAAACATTTATATATATAAACATCGATCACCTTTAAAAATACAACATTATGCGAGTTTCAAGAAAGGAAAAAATTAATAAATTATAATATTATTCCTCACCGCTTTAAGAAAAAAAATATGGAAAAAATAAGATGCTAAAATGCTAGCATCCTTTACTGTGATATCGGTCAAAAAAATATTGCAATATCATATAGTACGACTTGACAAGGGCACATTGTCACTGTCACTTGACTTGTATGCCGCCATTGGCTTGTTTCTTTGTTTGTCAGTTTACTTGACAGCTTTACTTCATTACTTCATCTTGACAGGTGAATAAAGAAATGCGTTCATTAATCGAAAGGCGAATTAAAAATAACTAAATTATTTTTCAAAAATCAGGGACTTTTAAAAGGAAATGGATTATTCAGTTACGCTACAATATTCAAAGCCTATACTTGTAGATTTCATTTATTATGGTGAATTTATCGTATTATGGGAACCACTTTTGGACATGTTTTTTATGAATTTAACAGTAAATTAATAGTGTCTGTCTAGATAATACTCGGCCGGTTTAATACATTTTAATCTTATTTATATATCATACATAACAACTCATGACTATCCCACTGTTGACATACACAATAAGGGCTGGGCCTTATTAACAAATACCTATTTATTTATTGACAATTAAAATTATATCCGATTGCTAGTTTACGAATTTTGGAATTCCCGCAAGTGACTATTGTTTGTTCCGATGACGTCACTATAAGTTATGTCATTGTCAAACAAAGCCTCCGAGAAATATCACAAGATTAACAGTGTCAACAGGTTACTTGAGGCGAAATGACAGTCTGTAATTTGGCGCGGGCGGACCAACTTGCGGTCGAGTTTCCCGCTTATTTGCAAGCTCACAAGTAACTTTAAATTGCTGAGACTAATACATAACATGGCTTGCATTAAAATCTTAGGTTATTAGATTGCTAATGTGGGCTCCGATATTATATTAATATGGCCTAAGAATTAATATTATACAAGGTGTCTCATAAGTAGAATACGGGTAGACCTACCAGATGTCAAAAGTTACCTAAATAATAATGTCACCGTTTTCGAAGTTTTGACGTTTGTATAACTTTTCGAAAATTAGGCTCCTTATTCCTACTTTATATTGTTGAATTCAGAAATGAGTAGATATTTGGATTTTTTTCAAGAATTCTAATATCAATATTCAATACAAATATGCAAGGTTGATTAAAAATTGTAAGTGAAATTACGACAAAAATTTTGGATACTTTGGGACATACTTTGGAACTTATGATACTGTTTAAATAATTCTTTATTTACGTCCTAAGTTTTTTATGTTAGTCAATAGTCGACAAACGAACAAATAAGTTATCTGGTGGTAAGTCATCGTCGACTTTGGACATCAGAAAAATCAGAAGCATCAGCAACGTGTTCCGAGTCAGGAAAGAGAAAAAAGAATGAAAGAACTCTCTCAAGCTCTAGTCTTAACACGATACGTCGTTTGGCAGATGATTCGTGCTAAAGGGTGATAATCGGCTAAAGAAGCTTTACAGAAAGCTAGCTAGTATACCTCTATCTGACTAGCAATACGTGCCTTATGTCCTCTAGTTTTACTACTAAGAAATGAAAAGTAAAAGATATAATTAATTAATGTATTACAAATACCTAAACTAGTTTTTTTTATATTTATACTACATAGTTTCTAGTAAATATAATATTTTCACGTACGTGTACGAAACTTTACATTTAATAAAAAGACCGCACTAGTAACAAAGGTTTTTAATGCATTTGAAAAATACTCTTTTACTAAAACACCAACTACAAATACCCGATCGCACTTCGCTTACAACTCACGCAAACTAACTAAATTGAAATTTGTTGCACGCTTTAGTTACTTTAATATTTTTAAGCGTAACAGACTGCTCTCAAAACTAATCGTAATGAGCAATTAATGTCATGAGTACGAGAAACATCGCCGTGCATTGCACAAATGTGTTTACCGATGAAAATTAAATGGACTATTCTTTTAGAAAGCCATAATTTCAAATTAAGCGTACGATACCCTGCTGGCAAATACAATTTCTTAGAAATGAGATGAGGGCGAGAGCTAGGGGTGGCCTCATTCTACGGCATTTTTAACCCACCGACGAATAAAGCGGTCGAGCTACAATGTATAAGTTCACGCAAGTTTTAATTAGCGGTTACAAAACTGTTTATGGTCTCCTAAGCCCGCTTTTAATGCTGCCGGTTGTAAAAAGGAATTATTTTGTTATAAGAAATCCGGCTCGAATAAAACCAGCTCTTTATCGCAACTTAAACCCAATTGCTTGTCTCAAATTACCCGCCATCCACGTCTCTAAGAGTGTTAGTCGTTTTAAAGAAAAGTTCATAAATTCAAATTTGTGCAGTGGCTGGCGGAGCGCCTTATAATTTGCTCTGCATATCTGAAAGAACCGCCGCACTCCGACAAGCGTTTGTTCTGAGCTAGTGAGTTTTCACCGTTATTTCTTTAGCTGAGAAATCCCCTCGCACAACTTTAGTTAGAAATTCCGTACACCTATCTTCGTATCACGCCACATATTTTGTGTAGTCTGAAGATAGGGGAAGTTTTCTTTTTCTCTTGAAAATTCGTTATCCATTTTCCAAGACGATGTTTGAAAAAAACCACCGCCATAATTTAAACGCCGTAAATTCTGTTTCTGCAATTTTTCCCCTTTGAGAACAATAATTTGATAATGCCCGAGTGTTATTTTCTGAAGCCAATTACTGATGCAGTGGTTTCAAATTAAATGGAACGTGCGTACGTTGTCGGCTCTTGTCAATCATAAGTGATCGGTTTAGTTGCAAATTGAAGTGTAGTCTATGGCTAACTAGATGATCATCAGATACATAGTATTTTAAAACATTCTTTGATTTACAACACGTAAAGCTATAGTTAGCGTTCGTTAACACTCGCTAAGCCTACTTCTAGGATTCTGGATCTCATATAACCTTCCTATATTTGAATTGGCTACTTCATCAATCAAAATTGGAACAATAGCATGGTAAAACACGCTTATAAGTGCCAAGTTGAAATTCTATCTTGAGAAAAATTTGGTTAATTAAGGAATTTATAAAATATTTAAGTCGAAATAAGTTTTTTAGTATTTATGAGATCACTTACTAGTTTCACCAAAAATTTACAAAACATAGATTAGGACAGAATAAACAAATTACAGAGGGACGTTGCACTTATTGTGCCGCGAATACCTCTCCGGTGTAATATCGGGAAAAACTTGCGAAACGACGGATAGTTGCGGGGGTCAAGTTAATGATATCGCCGCCATTTGCGGACGAGACCCCGCTCCGAATTGCGCCCGGGCACGTTAATGGGCTCAGCTACAGCACTCTGAATATTTTAAAGGACATTCGCTGAAATTACTACAAAAATAATGTCGCTTTGCTTGTACCGAATTACCCGAGAAACGGTTTAGAGACCGGCAATAAATATGCACGGAATCCTCTTCCTATTACCTCTTCGGAGATTGCTTTTACGGATTAAATGTTTTCAGTCGCGAAGTTTGGAGGATGTTATTCTGCGAAGATAGTTTCAGTGCAATCCGGCGAGAGCATCGATTTGTCATAAAGAGAAACACTTTGAGAAGTCAGTTCCACGTGTGGCTGTAAGTACATTTCGGTACGGCAGCTCTTAAATAATAAACGAGGTTCGGTGATAGAGGAGCACGCAAGCGGCGGCCGCAGCGAGCGGAATTGCCTCGCCGCGCCGCGCCGCACCGCTCCCGCGCCGCGCCTCGTGCAGACAGCGGTACGTGCGCCGCATAATGCACCGCCCCGTGCAAAATTCACAGCTACCCTCAGGCCAAATTTACTGGCGCACATCTCATTTGCTCTAGTTTGCGTTCGCGTTTCCAAACTGCCGGCATTCTTCTGGTTTAGGTGAATCCTGATTTCCGTAATCTGATTTGACTGACAAATAAATTCATTCATTTTAATAGTTTATACATTTTCGTTGCTGTGTAAACTGTTCTTAAAACTCGTTAAGCAAAAGCTAGTACCAAGAAAAACTTTTACAGATTTATTATAAGACTTTTTAAAAGTAGACACCTACCTAAGTAAAAGTTTTTGGGTAAAGCAAAACTTACGAAGCCGACTGTAAGTAAAGCTTTCACTTAACATCGTAACATCAATGGGTGCTTTTTAATTTACTAATAATTGAATTACCACATTTTATTGTTAAATATTTTATTGATAAAACCGGCAAAATGGTAACACAGCAGTACTCGCTCTTATTAGCTCCTCAAAATAAAGGATATCTCAAAAATTTCCATACTCAGACGTGTTATGAAATTCTTATACATTTCGCAAAGTGCAAAAGTTTGACGCGCAGCGTGTGGAGCGTGGGGCATGCACGCGGCGCGACCTCTGCAACTTTATCGCTTAAAGATTCTCTGTAGAATAAAGATTCGTTTTTCTTATACGGCCGGTGATTTTAACTTTGCAAATAAATATCTTCTCGTGAGCACAGCCTAATAGCTGTTAAAAATAAAAGACCAGAAAAGTACATGTCATCGTCAATCTCAGAATCCTCAATACAAGACGTTTTTCACTTTTTAGCATCGTTATGCCGAGAAAGATTGGCACTCAAATAACGCCATGAAAAGCGCATCTAAGTTGAAATGTGGTGGATTCGCTGCAAAAAGAAAAACAAAAACAACAGGTATCTGATGTGAAAGAGTAATAAGTCCAAAATCAACAAAAAATGTCACACAACAAACTACAAAAAAAAAAATCTTTTTTTATTTGCAAATAGTCGACAAAGAAGCTGACGCCATCTGACATACTTTTTTCTCACCCTTAATGGATATATTTAGTATTTCGGGTTAATTTGTATTAAAATATTTATGGTAGATATAATTTTACCTCATTTCGATGACAAATTCTTTGTAATATTTTTTTTCTCATTTGCTATCAAATGCAATTTTAATCTATGAAAAATAATACAATTTATAAAAAACAATCTAAATTTATTTTAGATGCTTTTTTATTGTGTTTAAAATTAATACTTCTGACAGGTCTAAGTATTCAATACTCTAACTCTAGACACTCACTTACGCCACACTTCATTACACATTTCTTGTATAATAAGTGGCAAGCAATTAAATTTTGGCACAATTCAATAATTACAGTACTAAAACTTTCAACTACCGCGAGCGCCGAGTGAAAGTAGTCAAGTTCTATGCAATAGTAGCACGTTAGTTGGGCATTCAATGCAAAACTCGATTATAATGCATCCCGTTATTAGAACAATCCTACAATTTTCAACTTAAGATACATTCAGCTCAACTTGTAATAATACCGGGTATCCTTAGTCGGACAATGAAAGCAAACTTTTGACCGTTTAATTACTGCGTCAATCGAAACTGATCCTTATTGTTCGAGCGTTTCGTATGACAAAGTTCGTAAGTTCTATATGAACCTGTTGTACGTTTATAAGGTGAGGTAGGCTTTGTCTGCAACTCGGCTTCTTATTAACGTGCATAAATATCAGTTTCCACCGCCACCCTCCCAATTTAGTACTTGGGAGGCGACAACGCTCCAAACAAATCAACTTGTCCAATATAATTTACTTACCGTGTAGTGTTTAAATAGATATTACTAGGTACTGATACGATACGATTCATTTATGTGTTCAGCAAAAATAATGCATGTATGACTTTGATGAAACCACTAAAAATGAGTCCAGCAATGGGATATAATTAGTATTTTTTTTAAGATTGTATTGATTTATGACTCGGTCGATGTCGAGCCATAGATATCTACTAAGTCAATTATTTTTTTTTCTTTTACAATATATCATTAATTATACTACTATCGACTACGGATTCTGCTCGTATCAACAAAACAACAAAATGTGCTTAGATAGATACATACTTATTTTTCCGAACCTGTATTACTTACAATATTCGTCTATTTTCTTTATATTAATTGGATACTAAAGGGAATAATTCCTAAAAAATATTTTTTCAAATATCGCTTTTGTTTTGTAAAAACAATCATTCAGTTCTGTTCATTTCATACTTTCATCGTTCACTGAAAGGCCGACCGCGCTAAATTTGAATTCATGTTACGAACGAGCAACATAAACCAATTACAGAGCGGAGCCAATAGCGAGTGGCGGCGCGCGGACAATCGATAATTCTCAATATGCCCGCTAGAGGGCCAACGCCGTCGTCGCCGGTGCGCGCCCACACCACTCCTCCACGTTGCGCATCCAGACGATAAACTTTGTAAAGGCGTCAATATGCATTTATAAAATTGCAAGGTTTAATTTGAGCTCACGCGCAATTATTTAGGATTTAAAAGTTATAATTATTCTATCATTACACATGTTATCACATCGCAAAGATAATAATAAAAAAAATATTTATGACGCAGATCAAAAGTTTGTGTTTTTACTCATAAGAAAAATGACAAACTGACGTATTTCATTTCTATTAAATTCATGATGTTAGTAAAGCCAAATTAATGAACGTTATACTGAATATTTTTTTTGATTACAAAGATAATATTAGCGGATACGCGTTTCAGAACAATCATAACTTGAAACGTCAACTCCCTTGCAAAGTCATACTAGGCATGCGCATGTAGTCAGCTGCTGCTTAGCTTGCTGTTTCGTATCGCGCTTCTTTCTTGCCCGCTTTCAATGTTTTCCGTTTTATTTTGTTATTTCTGTGATGCAAACCAATTTTGTAACTAATATTTGTATAATACGTTAATGTGAAACATTTTGTGCGTCGTTTTATTGTGATCCTAGCAACCCAACAGCAGTTGAAACAAGGTAAACGCCTCATTATTTTTGTTTGTTGCGGACATAACCTCTATGACAACTCGTAAACGCTGCTCTGTTCAAGTCCTTTATGAGTTTTTTTGTTATTGTGGCGTGTAGTTAAAGTGTTTGTGGTGTTTAATTACCTTGTCGTATTTGTTCCTTGATTTATGATACGTAAATTGCTGGAAATCGCTTCATTCAACACTAATATGGTCGTGTAATACGGCTGTAATAACACACGGGAAGTATTCTGTATGAAAATTATACTCCTAGTCATTATAACGTATATATCTGAACTTAATTAGTGAATATCGAATTAAAATTAAACACCGAGTGCGGTTTTAGTGTTGACACTGTAGTGAATCACCATGACAATACTCTGGTTTGGCTGTTGATGTGAATGTTACTAAATGTGCCTATAGAGGGCGCTACTTATCAGATCACAAAACGTATACTATTGTGTTTAATAATTAAAATTCACGTTTTAAAATTCATTAACTGTTATTTTCTCGACTTCTTATTAAACATTGTCACACTTAGAGCGTTATAATTTTTGTTTTTATTGAATACTGTAATAAAATGTCGCTGATAATGTATTCGTATAGTAATCCTTATTAATTAAATGTTACTGTTATTATTATTTATTGGATTACCACCAGTTACATAAGGCATAACTCAAAATCCAACTTTAAAAAAAGATGACATATTTCCTTTTAATATGCCACTATTAATAAAACTTTAAGCGCCAAGTACTATGATATTGGGAAAATTACGTACCTCAATAATTTCATAGTAATGTATATGTCTTAAATTCTTTATATTTCTTATGTACTAAACAATTGTCAGATTTGCTTTACAAATAAAATAAATACAATAATTGTAATTGCGCTATCTTCTCTAGCAATTTCTAGAGCCAAGTTCTGTGTCCAACTAAAATATGTGTGTGTCTATGCTGTTTGGGTTAGTTATGGCATGAGGTTTTGTTTTTTTTTTGTGTGTTTGACGGGTGACCGCTAGCCAAATTTCATTAATTCTACCGTGTTACGGAGGACGCGTTCAGCCGGATGGTACAAAAACGTTCGAAATTTGAATTCTCTCGATTTAGATCTAATAGAGCTTGGAGCAGGACAACTCGTGTCCTCTCGGTGTCCTGAATCACTAGAGGAGACCCGTTAATGGATTCTAGCTAATAAGGGGTCATCTATAAATTACACAAAGTGTGACAAGGGACGAGAGTCCGTACATTTCGTGACGTCATATATATATCTAAGTATTAAAACATCAAATTTGAACAGACTATTATTAAAATATTTAAAAAAATATTATCAGTAAACAGTCGTACCGTTAATTACTAAACAGTAATTTCTAGCTGCAAAATTGCAACATAAGTATGCTGTGACAAGATAAAGGGAGGCGGGGGGGGGAGGTTAAAAAAAAACAACTTGTAACGTTGTTTATGACCCATAAGTAAATTAAATCAACGAAAGTTGCACATAATGTATGTCGTAATATCTTAATATTCGTAGCTGCTCAGAGCCGGAACATTTTACAAACTGGATGGCTAACAAGTTGGATGTTGTTTATAAGCAAATTTAATTTTGTTTCGGCTCCAGCCGACCAAGTTTGCAAGATTCAGGTAATTACAATTTACATCAGTGTTCGTGTCCGCGGACGCGCATGTAATGCCGTTTCGAAGAAGATATTAAAATGTGATAGTTTGAAAACTAGGTTAATGTTACATTTTAAGTTTTTTATTTTATCTCGCGCTAGCTTTTGTCCGTGACTTCGGATTGGCGATTTGAAGTTCTTATTATTAATATCGTATCTTTTAAGCGACGTGTCGAGATGAACTACGCATCAGGGTGCTTAGGGTTCTGTAGTAAAAATGGAGCGTAGGAAAGCGGAAATTATTTTTTTATCTGTTACCCTGTGGTGGAGAACATGATGGATAGGTTTTTCACAAATATTATGTATCTAAAGCTTTAAAGAGATAAATCTACACTGCGCAGGCGCACATTTCTTTTATGGTTTTTAATTTTGTTTTTGTGGATTGTCGTTTGACGTAATTGGAATTTTTAAAGGCTTACTTCAGATTATCACTCTTTAAACTTTAGATTACTCTTTTAACTACAGATTTTATTTATTGATGCATTTGTAACAAATATTATTATGTAAAATTTAGCTTTCCACACTTCTCCGTCTACAATTTTAATATATTTTTCTCTCTACTATATACGATAATTATTCTTAATAACAGGCAAAAAGC
>DWPA01006449.1:0-10980 GCA_018251375.1 Calpodes ethlius
ACTTAGACTATTCTAACTCATTTTTTAAAGTAATAATTGGTTATAATAACGCTGATGAATCTGTATGTTTTCAACATTATCTCTGTTGATATCCTACTCTACATATTTATAAATAATGCTATTATAGGTCTCAAAATCTAATTTATATTGCATAAATCAATTTCCTATACTAGCAATATTCACTACCTATGTATAAGTTTCATAATTAATATAAACACGTCTTACACTCAACCCCGGTGTAACATTGAATTTTGCATCGCAGAATAACATGACTGGCCACAAACATTAGTCTGGTACGTCGTACGAGCGACGTGGGAACGTATCTCTCTATTTTGTGGTATCGGCGTGTCGACAAGGTGGCGAAATTGTCTGCAACTTGTGAACTGCGACTGCGCAATGAAGACATGCGCGAGTTGCGGACGTGTGACCCCGCGCTAACCGCAAGCTTGCTGGATGAAATAAGCTTGTACGCCAATGTATAACTTCATTTATTTATTATTCAACTAGATGCGATTTCCGGTTTATTGGCTATCGTTGTGTAACATCATAAGTTAAAAAAAGGTTTCATTTATATTTCATAGACATTACAATTTTATTTATATTTACAGATTAGTTTTCCGCCCGCGTCTTCGCCCGCTTCTTCAGGTATGACTTTACGTCAATGATATTTACGTCAAACAAGGAAAACGCATTCTTTATACAAACATTCATCCCTTATTGCATCCATTTTAAACTTTTATTTTACAGCAAAATATACCCTATGTCCGTCTCCTGGTTCTACCGTCTACTGGTTTTCCCGACCAATTTTCAGCCAAATGGCTCATCATCAAATCATGTGATTGTCAGTTTTCTTGATGTTTTCGTCATATTTTTTTACATTCATACGTAGTAACCTTAATGTGTTTCTAATGTTTCTTGTGAAGGATCAGATAATTTTGTTTTATCCGTGCAGACAGATATTAATTATTACAGAACACTGTCTGTGTCAGATGATGGACTGGCGTGAACCATAATCGTTAGGCTGAATGTACACATTCTTTCGAACTCGACTTCTAAATTGACTTCATGATGTTATATAAAGCTGTAATGGTATTCATTGTTTTACGAAGTATTTCTATTTAAATTACTAATAATAAATAAACGCTAACACACTCATACCGCAGTAGGATTCTGTGTCGCGGGCGGCATACACAACACAAATAACAAGTCACTAACACCCATGAACCGAGAACAAATATTTCACTGTCAAATAAATATTTGCTCCAGTCGGGAATCGAACCCAGGGCCCCTCGCTTCGCAGGCAGGGTCACTACAAATTAGGCTACGGGGCCGTCAATAAAATCAATATTTCAAAGTCAGTTTGTTTTTCTTTGCTTCAATAATGTGTTAGAAGCGATATGTTTACAAAATTTGAGCTCAATCAAACATTGGGAAGTAAGTCAAATTTATTTTACAAGATTTGAATATAGCCAGATTGAACAGAGGAAACTGAATAAAAGCTTGAAAAAATAATAATTGTTCTTCAGAAACACTGATTACATTACTTACGTGCAAGTTGACATAATAACGTGACGCACTGCACGTGACGCAATGTTTTAAACCGCTTTAAACCTTTCAATGATCTTGTTAGACGTAGATCTTTAAGTTTTACTTATCGGTTTTGTACAATATCTACGGACTAGAATTTTCAATATACATCGGTTACGGTACAAGAAAATTTAAATTTTGTGGAGATTTTCGATAGACAATGCGTCAGTGATGGTAACGCCTGTGAATGGCAGTGGTCACTAGCCGTTAAACGGTTCATTTGCTCATTGTTCGGGTATACTCTTTTAGGTAGCCTGCCTGGCTTATTACCATTTTGTTTCGTAAGCTCCGATATCTTTCTCTAAACAACGTCCTATGCCGAGGTTCGAACCTTGGGAGTGACCTTACAACGTTCCCTTACTTCCCGAAGAGGGTGAGCTAGTGCTCTCTTTACAAAAAAGGTCTTCCTGGTTGAGTCTCTAAAGGTTCACCTTTCTATGCGCTTGATACTGCAAAGGCCGCTAGATCTAATAACAACTGTCCTTTCGAAAAAAATCCTCTTGTTTGTGTCAGCCTCCAAACAGCTTATCGTGTTTCGGCTTGAGAGTCAGTACTTCAATCCTGGCCAACAAGATAACGGTGAAACCTCCATGATGATCCGGGCAGTTTGTCTGTTTATCATTCTGTTATTTGAAGAAGGAGTTACAAAAAAGTAAAAGATTGTTCACACTTGCTCATGTCCAACTCACATTAAACACACACACAAACTCAGTTGAAGTAACAAACAATGTTTATAAACATGAAACTAACCAAACCTTCGGCGGGAACCTGGCGCTTGGTGATTAAACGAAGCCTTTACCGTTCCGTGTGACCTGCGGTAATTCAATTATCGACAACACGCGATGACATCTGATGGTTTAAAGTATGCATAATGTATTCACTTCCCACTAACGTGAATTCCTCACGTACCTGATTGAACACGAGTCTATTAGACTTCTTAGTTCTTTAGTAAGGATATATTCTGATTATCCTGATGGCTGACAGTTACAGAATCTATCTATTTTTCAGCCTTTGAAGGTCGACCACTACCTTCTTCACCACATAGACCTCCCCTAATTTGCACCACTCAGACCGGTACTTCTTCTGTTATAGAATGCTATTTAGCATTAAGTTCGCCTATTATATTACAATTATTTGGTCCAATAAAGATTAAATAAATAATTATTATTACTCTTTTGTCTTTTTTTACCCAATAAATGAAAGAAACGAAATAATTATCTTGTAACGAAAACTAATTATGGTTGATTTTCACCTGCGCGCAATAAGTATATTACGTCATTAAATATTATGTCAAAAATTTGACAACTCTAATAATATGTTTTTATTTAGTTACCGAAATGTTGTAATATACGTATGATCAAGCTCAAAAATAAGGCAATCGAGTAAAAACTAAAAAAATATATATATAGTACAGAACATAAATAGAAAATTGTACTCAACAACTAAAAAAGGAACGTAAAAACTAAGAAATACGATAGAAAATAAACCGTGAATTTAGTATCGATAATCAATATTAACACCGGTCGTAACTTAACACAATAAAGTCGTGATCACAACATCCTCTGGCGCCGTCCATTCCGATGTCCGCGGCCCGTTGTTGTCCGAATGAAATAGGAGTAGAAACGTCTCCGCCCAATTCTGTTACTTTCGTGTGGGTGCTTTCTACGGCGTTATATTTACGAGTCGATCGGCGACCAACTACTGCGTTATCGCAAATTAAACGCCATCGACTTATTTACGACGTCGCACTCGGTCGCAGTCGCCGCGGGGCACCTGGGAATTGCCCATCGATATGTATGTGAGCGAATATCTCACTCCCACGGCTTACTTACTTTGAGGAATCGTCGCCTTAGTACTTATCGTATATTATAACAACTAAATGACAATTATTAAAAACTGCTATTTGCAACTATTCATACATCAGTTACTTCTGAAACTACGCTTACTGACTAAGTAACTAACTCTGAAGCTATTCCAAACATTACATATTGATGGTGACGTCAAAATGCAATGTTACTGAAATAGAAATAGATAATAAAGAGACGAGGTAAAGTTCATGCTTTGGTATTTAAAACTTTAATTTAGTTGTATATGATCGATGACTTTACGAGCTTATTGGCCGAGCAATACATAACATACCAAAAATAATCGCCGTTGACAGTGACAGTGTATTGGACACATACCTGAAACAAAAATAATTTATTAATTAGTATTCATACACATACATTGATATATTTAAGTAAAGATTATTTACGAATCAAATTATTACCTACATATTTATTTTCTATAATTCGATGGACTTTTTATATACTAACATTAATTTTAATTAGCCAAAATACAATGATCATTTATGTTTATAACAAAGGGTCATACTAGGCATTCATAGGTTAATATGGACAACGGAAGGAAAAGAATAACCACTTAATACAGACCTCACGTTCGTACTACTTTCATAATAACAAACTTACTGCATATACTTAAGGAAACATTTGGTCACACAAGGATAGTACTAAGTACCTACATTTATGACGAATCGATCACATCCAAAATGCTATTTATTACATGCGTATTGAATAACAACTGCGTTTAATTTCAATGCTGTATCACCGTCTTAAAGCATTAATTAGCGCCCTAAAAATTTCACTACATTGATGTGGCCAACTGTTTAGCGCGCTAAGCAACACGTTGGTTAATGCGCTTATGAATGTTTTTTTTTAACTTCATTTATGCAGCCGAATTTAAAATTAACGCGTTAATTAAGCCGCGATTTATCCTAGCCGTTAACAATAATGTTAACGCAGATGTCGTACGAGTTTAATATGGAAACGCAATTAGCAACAAATCATTTAGTAGCAATTTGCGTACAACCACCTCCATACCAAGAATGTAGATGAATATCGTACAATCGCGCATAATCATTATAATAAACTCATTAAGCGGTTCCGTTCGCTCGCCGGCCGCTAATCGGTGACTGAGCATGTGGCAAGAAACGGTACTGTACTGATCCGCTCTGAATA
Organism: Calpodes ethlius; assembly: GCA_018251375.1. Lineage (NCBI taxonomy): Eukaryota > Metazoa > Arthropoda > Insecta > Lepidoptera > Hesperiidae > Calpodes > Calpodes ethlius. Next base: position 4,605 of record DWPA01006449.1, read on the forward strand.
TAGCCGGGCAAAAAGTGCCGTGCTAAACACAAACGGAAAAAAAACGTAGATAATGACAGCCGGTAGTGAAGAGGCGATGTTAATTGCCAGGTTTGACGCGGTTTTGATACGGACCGACACTTCGGTTTTTGCATGACGTCGCGGACGTCACTTTGTCCACGGTTAATATCCATCCTCTTGTACGCAACATCTCTTAGATATCTCTCACGTACGGATAAATCGCTACCTATTTACGTAAAAATCGATATAAGTATATTCCTTATAAACTACAGAACTGTTAGACGGACTTAGATGAAATTTCTAGGCAAACTTCAGATTAGTTTAGCGAGTAATTTCGTGAATTTTGGTAGCGATGCGATGGTAGGAACAATTTTTTTTTTGTATTGAAATTTTTCACCCGTACAAAATCACAGACTAAATGAAATTCTTCATGTTCTAATAATATTTTAAACGTTAACATTTTCAGAAATAATAATTATACATAACAATAATAAATACTGTGGTGAAATATTTGAAATCTAATTACACATTCCAAATTATATTGGTAAATAATTACAAAATATACCTAAATATATTTATTGAATTTCATAATACGATGTTGATTGAAATGTAATTTTGTGAAACTAATATAAATACGGCTCGATTTCACAAGCCTGCTTCGCTTTTAAACTCAATCTTTAAGTTTTTTTTTTGTTAAATTTCATTTTGTAATGACAATATTTACAATATCTGCATGTCAGCGTAATCTCCAGTAACATTACAATATTATGATACTGCAGTTTTTACCTTGTATCGATATCAACTTTCACCGATGACTGAAATCGACTTTCAACCATCATTCGATTCGTTTACGTCAACAGGAAAGTCGAAACGTTGACCGATGCTGCTGTATTCATTGCCGGTAACTCTTCCAATCGCACAAAACCAATTTGCAGATGTCATGGACTTATGAATTGAGTTCGACGGCGGTTCTCAAACTTTACAGACCTCTTTTGGAAATCTACACATTTAACAGAGCCCTAAAGTAATCCAAAGTCTTACAACAAAGTACTTTTACTACAACTTCCACTAGTCTTTTAATTATTTTGTGTTTTATTAAACGCTTTTATTCAACTTTCGCTTTTGTTTGAGTGAAATCATCCAAGCTAAATTATAGCTACTTTATTATCCAACGTAGCGCTGAAAAAACATATTTTAATTTTTAAATAATTTTATTTCATGTTGGAATTAGTAGAATTTTTTTTTTTCGGTACGACCAGCATTTTTACTGAGCCCTGACAATGGCGTTACAGAGTACTGACACAGGTGTCGCTGTACCCTATGGTAGTGCACACTTTGAGCATGATTGGGTTGAGAGTTCATTGTCTGATCGAGACGATGGTTAGCATCGCTCACCGTTTATCTCGCAGCAGATCGAACCATCAGCGCGGAACGAATGGTCACGAACGAAACGATTGAACGAACGGAAGCTAACTAGCCGATTAGACGACTGACCACAACTACCATTTGCAATGGGAAAGTGTGAAATTATGTCTCGTGGTCACATGATAATTTGATGCGCGTATAATGAGTTTTACTTTACATAAACATCGCTTTGAACCATTTTAAATTGGTACTTTATCGAAGTTTACAAATGAATTGCACAGAATTACAGTACTGCTGTATTTAATAAAAATATATTTTACAGTGGATTTTTAACATTACAGCAACTAATAGTTTTTGATCGATTCTTCATATTTAATCCCATACTTAGAGCATAATTTTCACTCTGAGAAACGCTCTTATTGCGGCTGTTTTCCTTATTTTCTTTACTTTTTAACGAATGCTCCGAATTCTCTGTCAAGTTGCTTTTTCCTTCTATACCAAATATTTTAATTTCACAATCCTAATTTGTCTTTAAGTGTACCTTCTTTATATGTTATTCATCACATTCCTTTGTACAACAATTAATAAAACTTATCAGTATCAAATTTATTGTGATTTAAGCCAAATAAAATTTTGAATTACCTGTACACGTGATATTTAAACATAACTATTTAGACATTAGGTACATTTTACAATGACATATTTTACTAAAGATTTATACGGTACGTTGCTATTTCAATAAAGTTGCAATAATCATGGTTACTGATGCATCTAGCCAAGATGCACATTATACTTAAAAATTATGAATATGATTCTTAATTTTCGGCCGGTAATTCTTCAAGTTATCAAAGTATTATCACTATCATCTATCATTAGGTGATTCCTCTGGTTATTTCTTTTGCTATTTACATGAAATCCAAACTATAACTAAATATGTTTGTATGTCACCAGAGGTATGTAAGTACAGAAGTCATATAGAGGACAATTAAAACAGTGTTTGATGCTACCGCTGCTAGAATTCACGTATCGGATTAATGTCTCACTACGGCCGCTTGAGACAGCCGTCCTAACCTTGGCTCGTGTCTGGTTTTTATCAAACATCGATATTGGCAGCGTCACGTCGCAAAAAATGTGTAACTACAAATTTGTCGAATACAGAACGGTTTTAGGTTTCGTGTTTGTGTTCATTTGAATTAGGTACCTCAATCGTGCTCGGTATCCGTAATATTCTGAATATTGTTTCTGGTATCGGTGTCTGGGTTTTTTGTGGGAGTTACAAGACTTAGTTTTTAGTACCATTATATCCTATAGATGTCTATGATAAACGAGGAATTGGACTAGACTGGAATGATTGTAGTCAATAAATCCTGATAGTATTAAGTGCTTACTGACTTTGGAGTTTCACTTTGAAGTTAGGACTGTTAGTGTAGGCAATACGTATCTCTGTTCTTTTGACATAGTTTTTTTTTGTAGGGACATTTTCTGTTAGTTCTAACGACGTTTACAGTGTCACGCAAAAAATCTTATTTTTTAGAATGGACATTAAGAGGTAGTAATGAAGCAATGAAGTATTATCTGAAACCATCAAGAATTTTTATATAACTCACACTTCAATCAATGAATATTTTACTGGAAAATCATTATGGAAACATGTTCATCATGAAGTTAAAGAGATAAGCTTTTATATACTGTCAAATGTTTTTTATAAATCAATAATAGATAGCACAATGACACGCAATAAATCGCTTGTTAGCGAAACGAGAGATATAACGCAAGTTTACCGTTAAAGAAAATAATTGGTGTCAGAATAATATGCAATAAATCTCAATATTAATGATTTAACGTTTAAACAAACTATAAAGACATAAGCGAAAGTCTTTAATACATTATTGATTACATGTTGCATAAACTCATCAATCACCGCGTTGCGTTTCGAGTTAAAACGATATAATTGACAGACGATTAAGCATTTTAAGTGTCGAGTTACAAGAGACATGAAACATGAAAGTTCATTGATTAAATGTATTGATTGCTAAATTTTTGCATATTTTTTACACAAACATGATTGGATTGTTTAGAAAATTAATCTTCAATTATTATGTACTGTTTAGTTTCGTCTCGTGAATTGCTAGTTTCACTGAATAGGTTTATGTAATAAGTGATAAATAAACTAATTAGAGAGATTTAAATCACGCTGATCTTCAATCATACTCGTGACTCTTTAACATTTATTTCATACAATATCTAAGAAAGTTTTATTATCATACATATTCGGATAAAAATATACTCTAGATTTATATATCAAAGCAACTTCTCAGTCGTTATATCTTAGTTATTCCATAGAGAACTAACTGAATTTTAATTACTTACCAAAATACAAATATATCCTTCGTGACCTATATTACAAGTAGAGAGCAATCAAACGTCGGCCTGGTATTCCTATCACATGCGAAGGGTTTTTTGATGTACAATTTTCACCGGTGATAACCGGGCCAGGTACGAGCAGTACTGTTTTGTCAATATGGAGTGCGCATTTTTTGTGACACGCGACGCATATTCACGTACCTACTAGACTACTAAGCCGCATGTGATCTAAATATATGTGTGTCAGTGATAAGTTAAGTTCGATTTTACTTTTCGTATTTGTAGATGATAGAATATTTTCTATGTAAATCTTTTTTGAATTTGTTTACTTAATTTTGGAACATTTTTTCATTTTTGTTACAACATTTTTTATTTTAAAAATCGAAGTAAAGGTGTGACCAACGAACAAGGTTCCGAATTATTATTTTTTGTAAAATTTTTCGTGTGTGCGCTGCAGTATTAATTAAGGTGTTAATATTTTAGTTAAAACTAACACAGGACTTACCTACTTAGTCATCCTACAGTCCTATTCAAAAATTGTCAGAGAAATCCGTGGGCGGCAGAGGATGCTGGTACTACAAGCCTTCTTTATTATCCTCATCCAATAAAAAAATATATTGGTGTCTATGGAATTTCACTTAAATAGAATCCTTACATATTTCACATGAGTAACTGGCTATTATTCTGAAATGAAGCATGTAGGGTCAAGATGTGCGTAAAAAGGAAATTGGGGCCAACGAAGCTTACACAAACGTTTCATCTCTGCCTTAAGGACTCTTGGGTTAGGAACTGTAATTCCCAACCAACCCTTACAAGATGAACTTCTAACATGATCTTTATTTTTTACGGTTTGGTTATAGATAATTACATATGTAGAAGACAACAAATACAAGATGGACGAAAATAACTACCTAATGATTACGAGGAGAGAGCATAGACAAAGAGGAAGACAAAGAAGAGATGGTGTTATGTTATGAGCTGGACCGGTTGCAAAGAGTTAGAGGAAGAAGAGATTGAATGGGTATGCCGCTGAGACGATTACTATAAACACATTATAATAATTTCTATTGAGTTCAATTTTAATATTAAAAGATATTTTTTTATAAGTACGTAACCAAGGATGAACAAATCAGGAACATTTTTAACATTCGAGTGAATTTATTACTTTTAAGAACTGTACTCGTATTCATCGAAGTAATATGACTTTAAGTTACAAAATAATGAACTAGAAATGTTGTCGTCTGTTATGTAACTTGGCTCATTAAACGACTTGTAACAAAACAAATTCGTGGTTACATCACGACCAGATTGCGTAAAAACCATCTAAGGCATTTTATGAGGTTTTTACAGTGAACTACTTATTATTACTACCACTAACTTTCAAATGTAACTACCCATTCAACTAGAGAATGTAAGGCGTAAAAATATTCCAGCGTTAATAATGAAAGTGTAACAATAACTGAGAAAATGTTTACACATAAAAATGAAAACAGACTATAACTCAACTATTACAAATGATTATATTATAACAAGTAACCTTCTTATTTCTCAACTTACACAGAATGCCTGAACTACCTTACAAATACGACTCAATATATCCGAACAAAGAGCACTTAATAGATCAGTCAACGAACAAAAGACGGTAAGAAATGCGTCCAATATTCCTCTATGAACGAAAATAACTACATCAAAATTCCTTCGCTTAATCTTATACAGAAATGGTAATAGCATATTCTGAAAATAACCACATTTAGAAGCATGTGGCAAACACATGCCAGCGGCAATGTCGGACAGGACACATCATTCGCCTCCTAAATTGGGAATGTTTAGTTTGTAAATAAATAATGTTTCAGTAAATATCGGAATACTAATATTGTAACATTATAATAACAAACAATAAGTGTTATCGACTTTTAAATATAAAGCCTCCTACACTCTCTACACTACTCGCGAAGTTGGACGATGTTTGACGAATACGATCGTAGAGGCACTTCGGCTTACCTCGTCAAACTTTACCTTGCCTCGGGCGACTTCCATTTGGTTTCGGGTTTTGCGCCTGAATTAAAGGAATTATGAACACATCGCGAAGTTCATCGAGTCTATAGTGACGCACTTCGGACTTTAGCCAAAGTTTTTAGAGTGCTTCGCCGAGGAACTTCGTGAGTAGTGTAGATAATTAAAATATAACAAAATTGTTACTATATAATTTTATTTACTATTTTGTGGCACTAACTTCGACCGATGATATACAAACATTTCCCTGTATTTTACCCCATTTACCCTCCACCCTATGTTAAGAATCGTTATGCAAAGTTTCACGATTTTGAAGTCTACTTGTATGGGCTGTGCGACGTTTTTTTGTTTGTCAGTCAGTAATAGTTAGCGCTTTTTTATGTATGATTTTTGTTTATAATTATTTATAATTTGCCTCCCTATCTTTTTAAGAAACTATTGGACCTAATTCCTTTCTTGGACTGAAGTATAAGACAATACAAAGTTGTAGTATTTTGAGTGTAATCTATTATTATTAGAATATAAATAATGAGTTAATGTTGAAATTCAATTAGAAGTTTCATGACAAAAGCGCTCCGCATTTTTTTGAAACTCATGATACAATGATAATAAACGAATTATTATCTACAATTGT
>DWPA01006450.1:0-10980 GCA_018251375.1 Calpodes ethlius
GAGTGCATCTTGCACTATGGTGGTAATCACCTGATGCACGGTGGAGTCGCTACTGGCGAACAATGCCCGACTGTAGCGATACAGTATCGGTAGTCGTTTTTAAAGTAGGGGGGTGGGAGGGGGGTGGTGGATGACGCACGTGGCTCTTACATGAAATACAATATTACAGCTTAGAAATTAATTATACAATGGCAATACCTACGATAGTATATTTCCTTTTCGTTAGTGACGAATAAATATTGCATAGCTCCGTGATAAACATTGAAATAACAAGTGGAATCAATCTCGAATTTTACTCGCTTATAACATTACATAAATTATAAGAAAATCTGTGAAAAATATTGAAAGAGATTAATAGTGTTCGATATTCCTTAGAAAGGACGTGTTCTCGTTAATGAGTAGTTGGTATGCATTTATGCAGTAGAAGTTAATGATGAAGCTCGTTAGATTTTCGATTGTATTATAATGGTTTAGGTCAATTTGTCGGAATTAAATCACTGCCAGTATTGCAGGGTTACTGAACGATTTGTACTTAGGTATTCATATAATTATATACACGATTAAATGTTATGGTTGACTATAACACATCCGGGCAAGGTAAAATTACCTTTAATATGCATGAATAGGTTTGCAAAAGACTGATGATTGAGTTTTTGGAATTGAAATTTTTACACAATTTTTATGATTTTTTTTTATTGAGACAATTGCAGCTTTTGCAGGTAGTTATTGTTACGTAATAATGATATGCATTCATTCGTATTGTAATCTGTTGTAATATGTCGGGAAAGTTGGTACCAATAATTAAAAAATAGCTCATACAAATATTGACGAAATTAACGAATCGTAACCAAACTTTTTCTAAATATGACTTTTAGAACATGTACCTACAGTGTATACATGTCATTTGTTTTACATAACTGTAATATATTCAGTCAGAACTCACGAACTATCTACCGAAAGTCGACACGAACTTTCCGGACTATGTATTTTAATTATATAATATTTTACTTTGTCAACTTTACGTGCAATTCGCAGTTTATCTATTTCTTTGTAGGTTCGTATACCAGTATTGACTTAGAAATATAACGTCTACACAGTAAGTTTCTTAATAGCATGTTGGCCTAGAGTGAAGCATAAACAATATGTACGTGTGGTTATATCGTGTACTTAGATCGCCGACGCGCACACAAGTGTAGAAATGTGTGTGTTTTTTTACAATGGGAACTGGTACCTAACCGGTACTTGTAAAAACATAGAGGAAAATATGTTTTATTTTTCATATATAATAAAATTTTCATGTTTCTAAGTTGACTTAACAAGGCTTACTTGAAATATTTACATATTTCGTCCGACTATTGTGGTTATAAACGTTGCTATTCTATGATTATCGATATGTAATCAAGAGTATCAATGAAATATAATCAAAGAAAGTATTATTTCCCACATTCCTTCATGCATTTGTATGGCTGTGTGAGATTCACCAATAATCGTTATATTCCATTTGTATGTATTTGCAGTATTAATAATATCGTAGGTTGAAATGTGATTTTTTATATTTATATAATGATTACAATTAAGTTAGCAATATGATTTTTTTTACATTTTATTCCCCCTAGATACGACCGGTGCCATGTATTATGTATAAAATGGTTTTCCATTTAGCATTTATGTAATTATGTTATGTACTTATTTTATTTACTAGTTATTAGTAGTTTTTAAGGTTTCTCGTGAGTATGCGAGATATAGTATTATGGTAAATTGAAATTTTAAAGTATTGTTCGAAATGTAGATAAATTTAATGTTAGTCACAAATGTACGTTTGGCAAAGGTTTCTTGTACGAATACTAGAGGTTATAACCCGCGTTTGTTTGCAATTTTAATAAAAAAATATATTCTTGATTGTCAGTTCTTCAATATCAACATTCTATACATGTTTTTTTTTATTATAGTCGAATTGTTTGGCTGCAACAAAATAATTGTGATAACATGTAAGGTAAGAAGCAATTCGATTAAGGAGTCCTTTGTACTATGATTACCTTACCATTGCTGACCTCCATAGTACTAATAAACAGGTCAGTGCTTACCATAGACAACCAAGAACTAATCGGCTGAGTAACGCGTGTGAAAATGTCACTATACAGGCAAAATATATTGCATCTCAGGGGGTCTAGAGCTCTAGACAAACCGTTTTTCTAAACACGTCCAGACTCCGACTACGTATGAAAAATTAATTGTTTTCTGCAGCAAATGTCAAAAGTGTAAAGTTTGTCAAGGGGGCTGCTTCGGCTGGAATTGAATTATTATTATAATGAATGTTTTTTTTTTTACTTAAGTAATACCTAAATTATGTGCTTATTTCGGCGCAATCCCGGAACATTGAAAGGCTTCAATATTAGTGATACAATATGTTTAGATCACATTCCGTTTATATCAGTCTACAGATGTAGCTAGTCATAATTCCTATTTAGTAGTTTCAATGTATTATTGTGATGTTGTTGTAGTGTAATGTAATGTAATTCTGTTACTGTACTTTCTATTGGTGTCTAAAAATAAACAACTTTTACATAATTAATTACCATTCGTTTTATTTATATTATCAAACTCCGATGATATAGTATAACTTCGTGATTAACCTAGTGGTTCAACGTTCTTACAGAACGCGGGACCTAAGTTTGAATCCTGTACGCACCTCTATCACTTGCTTCTATGAAGGAAAATATTGTGAGAAAACCAGTACACATATAATATATAAAATACATATATTTTTTCCATAATACTCTTAAATGTGTGTAGTCTGCCAATACGAAAAAGTGGCTTACGGGCTGTACCCTTCACATAATGGAAATGAATCCAGTGCAGTGTTTGATTATAATTATAAAATAGTTCTAAACAACGCCGTAGGCTCAGTGTGTGGCGCGCGGGCAGTACTGTGAGAGCCGTCGGCGAGAGCGGACGTGCTGCCTACGTACATCGGGTCATCGAGTCAGTGAATAATGTTACTAGACGAACACTACACCCAGCTATGTGACAGCCATGGGTAACACAGCCAACTCATTGCGAGAATGATTGAAGCAGACAAATAAAACAAAGATATACTCATCAATTTATCTTTTATTCCTCATACTAACATATACACGACCGTTTCAAAGTCGCAAGCGTCTGGCTCCTACCGTCACTTACACTACACTTACGCTAACAAGAAGACTTTGGCTTCTCAAACAAATTACAAACTTCAAAAATCCTTTCATCCGCCTCCCGCGCTATATTTACAACACAAGCAGACGCCTTGAACGAACAGACGAGAGAGGTCACGAGGGAAGTCGTGCAAATAGATAATAATCCAATACTGCGTAATACAAACACACAATTCAAATGATATCAGATAACGTACTGCGCCGTGTTGACAATGGACCACACGATAACACGTATTACGTTTACATGGAAACTTGCATGTGTGCCTGTAGCGTGGAGCGTAAAGGTGCTGCCACACTAGTGAATGTTAGTGTTTAGTAATATTTTAAAACGCTTCATATCAGTTGTGTAGCGTCGCTTGAATTTAATGACTGAATCGTTCTCGTGTAGTCCAATGTAGACACAATTGGCGCGTCCTTCATTACAACTCAAAATTCTCAGTTTTCATTCTATATAGAATGTTCACTTCGTAAAATATATTCCTATGAATGTCCAAATTTTTTTGGTGTATTATATCTGAGATATATTACAATAATCTACTAATTAAAAAAAAAATCGAACGGATAAAAATATGTATTAAATATTATTCTCAATTCTTTTATCATTAAATGTATCGGCACGAGCTCCATTATATGTCAACGCAAAGGGATCGGAAAATGTTTTCAAATAAATTCCAAAACTAAGTATTTAGTGTAGTGTCCTTATCAAACATTTTTGTTAACGCAAAATACATTTGACGAAGTGAACATTTACAAAATGAGCAATTTTTCTAGTTGGCCATTGTACAAGTCCAATCGAATACCATTATGTAAAGACACGTGTCTATACGAGGGTAGCAAAACCCCTATCCGCCTCAAGTCCGCTGTACAAAGCCGTGTAACACCATACAAACGGCAACTATCACATTTCCATATCATTTATTTTAAAAATATATAAAAGTCATGTAGCTAGTACTCGGTTGAAATAAAAATCTTAAAGCGTTTTCAACATTTCCAAGCGAAAATAATTGTGAACTAGGGGCGGACTCAACCAAATTTATCCAAGCCCTATCCTTCGTTCGAATATTATTTAAGTAACCCGGCAAATTTTAACGCCCATAAAATATTCAATTCCGCTTTATAAAAGTGGTATACTATTTTAGTCGCATACACATTCTTTCATTAACAACACATCGAGTATTCCAAGGATAGATACATGTTTGGTCGAATCCGCCCAAAAGGATGTCAAGGACAGCATGTACGGAACCAAAGTTGCTCTTAGAGAGATTCAAATTATATGTAACCAGTCTGTTAGTTCGTAATCAGTGCCCAAAAATATATACAGATCGCTTCGCGTAGCGGGCCCGGGTCCTACACCACTAAACGTTACCTTACACGATAAAATCTATTAACATTTAATACACTCCCGATGCAAGTTACTAATAAACTATTATAATAATTATATCCGAATCAACGGAGCTCAGGCAGGGCGCGCCGGGATACGTTGCCCAGTGGCAGGCGACAATAATTACGGTAAGTTAATTTTATCGGAAATTAAATTAATTTTCATTACATTCGATACATACACGCCATGTTCTATAAATTTAATTGGTGTAGAAAATTAATAACATTGCCATACATAAAAAACGTTCATTTAACTGACCATATGATCGGGCTGCACAACGAATTGGATCGCACTGAAAATCAGTACCCATGGTTCGCTAGTGCTTACCTCACTATATATTGCACTTACAGCTTTAATTGAATAAGCACATAAATTAGTTACAGTAAGTATTTTAATAATAAATGTATCCTTTACATTATTAGAGCATGAGTGTGAATAGAAAAGCGATTAGACCTTCAGATATCTATCAATACATTTCACTCTCACCCGACCATCATAACGAAATACGCAAAATCCACTCAATTACAGATAAAATGAACTTACCGTAATTACGTCAAACGTGACAGAATTAAACAATTATACACAATACGCATTCACATAATATTTCAAGTGCTAGGAATCGATGGCGGACAACGTCGGTACAACGAAAGCATTTCTCAATTATCAATAACCAACATTACTCGGATACGTCAATATAATTATGCAAAACAAACAATAATACATACAAAATAAACAATTTCAAGTGATGCTTTTCAACCAAAAATAATGCAATAACATCCAATATCGCTTAAACAGACGGCGCGCTGAGATTGTACACATCCCAATTGAACCACTTACAATAATTAACAAGTTTATAATATAATATAATATAATATAATACATATTTCAACATTCGAACGGCTGAGGGAATGTGACATAGTTCTACTAATTTAAATTATCGCTTGACAAAAATGCATTTCAATTTATTATTTACAATACAAACGCCATTATCAATGATCCAAAAACCTCGCACTCCTCAAATTATACATTCCCTTGTATCTGTCAAAGCAATTTCCATCGAGTGATCGATATGATAAAAATACACTGACATGAAAATGTCGAGAATACTGTCACTTATAACGGATGAAACGTTTAATAATATACATATACATTCTATAAGATATACATTGCATTATACAATACATCACGTCCTTACACAGACACAATAAACGTTATGTAGTAACGAGTAATATTTTACCAACATCATCAATGAAATGCTTAGCTTTGTACACGCTAGTTATATAAAAAAATAAAAACGTACTTCATTTGAATATATACTACGTATGTACACAGTTGAAACGTTACAAACATTACAACTAGGCTTAATTTTAATAAAGCTACGTTCAGCTCTCACGTTCCGCAGACGTTCGTGGCCTATAATACAATTTACAATGACGCTATCCGTAACATATCTGTGAGGTGGAATCACAAATCGTGGACTTAACATTGTCAGTGTCAAACCGATCAATACCGAGTTATATTTACAGCTTTATGTCAAATATTTATTTTTATAATATACTATCAGAATAAAGAACATATCAAGGTACTTTTCAATAGCTTTATTTCGCTAGATTTGATATATTGTTTGAAATTTTACTGTAGTGAGACTTTGCACATATATAAACCTCTCCTAACAATTTTTTGTGGAAATCTGATGATGAAATCACGAGGAAAATGAAACTTATTAACACATATAATACTTGGTAAGACATTTCTTTTAAGTGCAGAAGTGTTGTTATTGACAATGAAATCTTTGGTGTTGAAACAATATGTAAAATGCAATTTTATGTTCAATAAATTTACTTACAAGTTTAAAATCTGAAATTTTCATGTATTTTTAAACTTCGTGCATCACATTTTTAATTATGATTTGGCTCATTACTTGTGTTTGAGGCTAATTTCTTGGTACACCTCTGATTGATGTCAGTAGTATCTCAGCGTTGGAGTGAAGGCACTCATTGTATTATCACATTTTTATTTAATGTTACCATATAACCAGCATTAACTCAAGCTCAAAATTAAAAAAAAATACCCATCAACATCATTGAGAGACCATATTTTTTTGGTATGATACATCAAATGAATATATATATCTCATTAATACCATATATCTACATCCTCACATAAATTTAACCTTCATATTTGTTATTGGAACATAATTACGATACTTTATGGCTTGCAAATAACTTCTTAATATGTTAGGATGGGCCTAACCATTTACCGTGACAAAAGAAAATAACAATTGTAAAAAATTTAATTTGATCTGATACACCTGAAATTTTATATTCCAGCAGAAACTAGAATATTCTCACAGGAATTCTGTTTTGTATGAAAACTATAGACTCATTCTGCTAACAAAATTCTACCGTAATTCAATCCACGAAAGATCAGTTTTACATTGTAATTTTTGAATTGACTAACTGTATGTATTTGTAACACGTATTTTTATATAAAATGTAATTTTCTGCATTTCCTCCTTGTCTAAACTTTACCTACACAAAATCTCAACTCTGGCGGGTGCACTATTCTGAAAAAGAAAAAAAGGTTTTTCCCTTCATATAATAGTATTAGAATTATATATCCCAGAGTTGCGACAACAAACATACATTTTTTTTATATATATAGGTTAATTTTGATCATGTGCAATATTGTGACCGGTGTCTTAATAAAACGTTTTCCTGTACATTATGTAATAATTATTATTTACTTCTTAACAACCATATTGTCCTACCATCAAGAACATTAATTCCAACAGCAGAGTTAAAATGCATGTCAACTTTAGATAGTACAAATATTAAATTTTATATTTACACAAGTATTGATATATGAGAAATATGTATATCCTGTTAGAATTCACAATACACTGGTGACATTATAAAATGAGCCGAAAATAAAACCTCAATTGAATCATTACTCACTATTGACATTCTAAATCATAATTTAAGTTTTTAAATTTACGTAACATGCACTTTAGTTTAAAGATTTTCAGTTCAAGATGTTATAATTACTGTTTTCATTGCGTTTAGAATCATGCAAATATATTACTTTAAAATATGAAAAATAATTTTTGTATTTTTCTCTTTACATGGAGCGGTCTTTGAAATCGATTCAAAATGATCCCTCAAAAAGCATTAATCATTTACATTTGACTAAACGCGTTAATTTTGCCAAAATGTAGCTTAAACAAGACATTGCTTAGTACAGCCGCATGTGCCAATTCTAGCCATAAATGTGTTAAAATGTCCAAAGTTTCAACCAAATGTCTAAACCTTTCAACGGTGTGGTCAATCTTATGAATCATGAACCACAGATTCAAATAAATGAACCAACATGCGCCAACATCCACTAAACTCAGTGACGTAAATTAAAATGAAACATCTAAACAGTAACCAGATATGAACCCGCTAGAACATTTATACAAAGAAGAATTAAGTGAGACCCATGACTAGAGTTAATTGACGTCCCTGAGAGTAGTTACCTCTACCCATTGTCCAATACCTTACACCAATAAGACACTCGAGCAGTCCATACAATATTATGATTTAATATTTTATAATATTATTATATTTTAAACAGGTTAACATACAGAATGAGAAAAGAATCGACTGGTCAGTAAACAAATGAATGATTACTATGAAACTGTCAATTTATTATGTTCTTTCAGATGACATTGATGAAAGACACCTTCATATACTGGTATATTGATGATATTCAAGGCTAATATTGGATTAGATCAAAATTGTATTTATCTCCTCTCAATAAGATAACTAATAATTTAAGAGGAAAAAACCATATTGTTATACCAAACAAATACTTTACTAAATCGCTGATGAAAATTCATGTTTTATAATGAACAAAGATCATTATAATGGTGCTGACTAATTACTAAAATCTGTATCTCATACTCTTCGATTGAATGTTGTCAAGATAATAACAGATGACATCACTATAAACTGGGGAAAATTGGAGATAACACAAATGTAGTTGTCTCTCATTAAAGCCAAATGAAGCAGAATTATTCGACATAGATACTTCGACGGATAAGATATATATTTTGATCAAATCCACTTTAAGCATTAATCTCTAACTAATGTCAGTCACCTCAACATTAGTCAGTGACATTATATTTAAAATTGTAATATTGTTTAGAACTTGCATAATCCACAATTCCATGTAATTAATGAATAATAATCACACTTCATGCCTTCATCTCCAAAATATGTGCGATACAGTAACAATTTAATGGTTATTTTTTAACTGGTAACTTACACAGTTACCGAGAAACTGACATTGAAATGGAAGCATTCACTTACGGAAATGACAAGCGTACAGTGGTACAAGAATGTTGTAGAATTTCTAGATTATTTGTCCATCACTACACGTAATTCTTAAACAGTAAATGATTTATCAGCGACATATCAGAATCCACACTTCCTACGTTAACCCCTCTCAATGCTGGGATCCCATTCGGCATCGTGGGGGTCATCACCTTCGAACTCCATGAGCGGTGACAGCGGGGACAGCGTGCTGCTGCGTTCCTCCTCGTCCTCCACCATGACGGGCGAGGGCTCCGGGCTGCTCGGCCTGTAGCCGTCGGGCATGGTGGCCAGCATGTCCCGGTACAAATCCTCGGGCAGGGGGAACAGTCGTGGGGAGTAAGGCCTCACTGTCTGGAATAACATTAGTGTTAAGGTTGTCAGTGGGATTGTTAGTAACGGTTCAAACACTAATATGTATTAGTATCATTTAAATTACTTTAAATATTAGAAGTAGAAAACCAAATTTAGTAACAATGGATTCAACCAAACTTATGTGTATTATTCTACAAAATAAATGTCATATTAGAATTGGATAGTTCATCACTCATTAGAATCGATAACTACACTATAATCTGATCAGAATTAAATTCACATACAATGTTTTGTTACATTTTATAGTTAGTTACCCTCATATACTACGTGTTGCCCGCGGCATCGCATGTGTGTTAGAAAATAACAGAAATAAAAAGGTTGTCAATTACTTTCTATCATAGATTGCCAGGCAAAGCTTTGTTATTAAACACTTCCTTTAATTTGGCTAAAATATACATCTTCCCACAGAAATGAGATGTTTTTTCGCGGTGGGAAGTATCCTATGGTACTTGTCATATTCTCAACTACATCCATATCGATAATCATAACATAAGGATGCTCCATTGCACCATGAAAGAAGGACAAACAAACACACTTTCGCATTTATAATATTAGTATAGATTTGACGCCTCTGTTCCCTGTGGTAATGAGTCTATCGTCTTTCTCTGGTACAATGTTCGTTCTCGGGTCCCGGGTATCTCTAATGTGTCATTTAATTTGCTCATGCTGTTTACGACAGGGAATCAATTCCTAGTGCGAGGGTATGAGTGCATAATGGCAAAATAATGTTTGCACGAATTCATCCCAAACACATTTAAAAGGACATCCAAACCATAAATCACAATATTAATAGTACAAGGTATATCAAGCGAGCTCTCCAATGATTTCAAAATAAACTTGCCTCATACTCCACTGACGAGGATTCGGGCTCGGGCTCTGGTGCTGGTTCCGGTTCGGGCTGGGGCTGGGGCTCGGGCTCGGGCTCCGGCTGGGGCTGGGGCTCCGGCTCCACGTGCTCGTGGTTTTCGGGTAGCGTGCGACGCACGCGCGGCTTTCGCGCGTACCGGCTGCGCTCGCGGGTCTCGGCGCGCACGTGTCGCGCGTGCACCGCCGACTCCGATATATCCTCATCCTTTAACAAGTGCACAATTTTTTATTTTATCTGTCTTTATCTATGCATCACATTGGCCCATTAAAGAGCAAGAGTCCTCATAAAAAAGGACGCTTATTCATGTAGCATACCCCACCACGCTTGTCTACTGTGTTTGGAGGGGTTAGTGACCAACCCAAGAGTTGAAAGTCTTTATGTCACCCGAAGGCCTTTTGATATGTCCTTCGCTGCCCTTGGAAGCTTGAAAACCTAAAAACTCTTCCAGGGAATATGTTATAAGCAAGAATTCATAAGATTAGGCAGTGGACCATCAAGATGCGTCTATCCATTGTCATATGATGAGTAGATTGTAAAAATACTAATGGGTGGAAATACTGAAATCATAATAACTTTTTTGACTTGAATAATCGGTTAAGAATTAAATTAATAATAAAATAGACATACCTCACTGTCAAAAGACATTCGAATGGATTTTACGACGCCATTGTTCATTGGCGCCTCGGGTAACTCCATCACACGCCACCTGGAATAATTATAGTTAAAAAATATTAAAAACCACTCTTTTATTTAGTAAATCAGACCCTGTTTACCATATACGATCAAAGTACTCGTCAATACTAATCA
>DWPA01006451.1:0-10979 GCA_018251375.1 Calpodes ethlius
GGATTCTCTTCATAATAAGCTATAATTTTATCTGCAGTTTATTCCACCACGTTTCTCATATGCTTCGTAAAAGACCTTACACGTATCACTAACTTTCGATTTTCTACTTAAATATATAAACAGAAACTGTAAGCTTGACTCCTCCAAATTACGACGGGTCTCAAAGAAAATTTGTCCTGAGTTCTTTGTATGGAGAACTGTACTGATCGCGTCCGCAGTTGGTTTACTCAGTAGAACATTACAGAAGCCACCGGTCTATGAGCGCGTCTATTTGGTCTTCATCAGCACCCATATAATATGTACGCTAGAGAATCACTGGATAAAAGCACCACTTGCGGTAATCCTCGACAAATAGGATCAGTCAGGCGCGTGCTCTAGAGAGGCGCAAATGTAAGTTGACACGTTTCCAGTGTAGGTAATTGTTTAAAGAGGAAATTGGATATCCGTGTGGTACGTGGATTCTATTTTAGTTCGCTATTTGTAATTAATGTCTCCGTAATTTAAAAGCTGTCGTACCTGATGAAGGACTGAACGTATAAAAGTTTGATTTAATTAATAAATTATTTTGTCGTTCATGCGTGAATACTTTAGGAAGTATTTCTTAAAATGAAGACTCATACATTCTTCGATATTTTATTAGACCCACTTTATTTCTTTTGATTTCACGTTGTCAAATTTAAATATTTTAAATTCAAAAATTTAGATCAATAAAAAACCCATCATGAAGATTTTAGATATTTGGATGAAAATTCTTAGTTTCGCAGTGCGACATTTTGCAGTTCAAATGTGCGACGTCGCACATACTGGCGTCTGTTGCAGCGACATGTGTTACTGATGGCACTCTCATTGTTACTTCATGTTCGTATTTTTGTGGTTTTGTTAACAACATTTTTCCACGTGTAAACCTTTCGTGTCGTTATTGAACTGTTGTCACAGGTATGAACGAATACCGATATCTTTATAGAAAATACGGATATTCATTTATAATATAAAGTTAAATGCATTTATTTTAACCTTAATAAAGGGCCTGATACTAAAACGACAGCTACGAATAGTCTCGATGAACCAGATCTGTTAGCCGCAGAGCACTCGAAAGTTCCATATTAAGTGGAAATAAGAGGCTCTAATTAATAAACCGCCAGTGAACCGAAGCATGTCAAGAAGGTCAAGTAAGTTGCATTTTGAGGTCAATCAAATATCGCGTCGTCATTTAAATATGTCAATGTGTCATGTGTCATGCAGCCAGATGGCGATAACCTCATTTTTAGGGTTACGTGTAACTAGTGAAGGAAAAACCGAAACCACTATCCCCCGCGTGTTTGTTCATTCACGCGTCATTGAACTTTTTCCTTATCTACAAGACAGTAAACGGTGAAAGGTATGTACAGTTACCTCGAGCTAGGTAACTTAGACTTAGTAGGCCTATAGTTTTAAAGAATAATATTTGTTCCTAGAAACTTCCAAGTGTTAAATTTTCTGCTGGACACAGATTCTATCACAAACCACGCCCATTTATAAGTTTCATATGGCATGATTATCGTTTAATCCGTCATCGTAATTTTAATGGGCTGTTTCAAAACTTTAAAATGTCAAGTTCTCTTGACTTATAAGAAGATAACAAAGCGAGGTTAAGGATTAGTGATTTATTTGATAACTTTTAAACTACGTACAAATTGATGGAAGTAACAAATGATTTTGTTACCGACCTATCTACTAAAGCTCACACGCTTGTGAACATTTGTTATCAAAATTTATTATATGTAGCGAATTACATTTTCTCTCTAATAGAATCGGAAAAAGTTTAATATACAGATAGACAAGTGAATGATATTGTAATAATTCTAGTTCCAGTCAAGTAAAAACTCGATTTCCAACAACCACTTGAGCAGAATTTACTTCACATCGTATCTATCTGCAGTGTCTCAAAGTCAAATCATCTGGAAAGTCGATTTAAATTAAGAAAAGAAGTTTCAGTTATAAAATCCGCAAGCCACTGTGTTGGATTACAAATTGCTAGAAAGCATTGCAGGGAGATGTTTTTCATTTCATTTGCATATCTTTTCATCGCTTTCAACATTTCTATCTGCAATTTCTAAAATGCTCCATGAGCTTGCAGGGACATTTTTTCTTTGCTAGTTTTTCTCATTTCAGTAATTGAGACTTAGCTCCGGCCTCTTGTAGTGTAAATGGAGAGGTGAAACCCGGTTCGTTAGCATTCAATTACTTGATAAAGGAGTCGCTCTTTGAAAGTGTTCCATATACATACCTTATAATTCTTTTATCAATGTCGTATATTTTCTCCTTCACGAACTTTTAATTATTTTTCACGGAATTTCTTTAGTGTATTGAAAATGTAAAACTTTGTAGTGGACTCCAAATAATCTTTAAATAACGAAGTCCCAAGATTCCAATTTCTCTGTAATCATTCCCATCCGTTGCGAATTCCAAACTTTATCTCTAGACTTAATCATCAAATCCTCACCATGTTAATTTGGAACTGATTCATTCAAAGCGGTAAAACTGTCTTCGAGTAAATAGTGAACATACATATAAATACTCACGATTAGAGAACCTATTCTTTTGAAGTCTATAAAAAATTAGTTACCATTAGACAATAAAATTATAAATTATAATTAAAATTATATACAATAAATTTCCGTTTCAAAACAACCTTCAAAGAGCATAGGAAAATCCGATAAAATCATTATTCTTTTAAATGTCAAAATTGTGTAGATAATAAGAAAATTACCAAACATTGCTTTATGCCTCTTTTCTAGCAATTTTCAATGGTCCCAAGGACTCTTAAAGTTCAACCTTTTTCTTATCTTAAATAGATCTTTCAAAGATTGTAAAGTTGACAATAGGCGACCAGTCTATTTGGATTTTGCCTTGGATAAACTAGCCGAAGAATAAGCCGACTGAAGTGGCAATGAGCTGGCCATATAGTAAGGAGGACCGATAACCGTTGGGGCAGAGAGGTCCTTGAATGGCGTCCACGTCTCGGAAAAAGCAGTGTAGGTCGCCCCGTAACCAGATGGACTGAAGAAGACAGCTGGTATTCGCTGGACTCAGAAGGGTCAGGACCGGTCTGAGTGGCGCAAATTAGGGGAGGCCTATGTCCAGCAGTGGACTTATATGGGCTGATAGATAGATAGATAGAAACTATTCGAAAGTCAAACTAGTTAACGTTATTCATTACGTCCCTCAAAATTATAACACTAGTTGAAAACGAGTATTATCACATGGAAATGTTGAATGAAGACTTCACCGACTGATATGCTCATGTTAACATGCACGTTGGATTACGCGAACATAGGACAGGCAATGTCCAAAAATACTGTACATTTCTCGTTTGAATCTGAATTAGCTAACGCAATTATGTCGCTTCATGCGACAGGAATTGGCAATTATTGCGGTTGGCGCACGAATTTCCATGAGATAACGTCCCTGCCGCAAAAACTGCACGGATGGCGTGCAATTTTCACAAATTCGGACGGCGCTTGATTTGTGGTCCCGAGAATCCACAATAAATCTTTGCGTTACCCCCGCAGGTGACGGCTCAATTTGAAAGAGGTTCGATGTTATCGTGCTTTTAAATATTCGATCTAAACCTTTGATGTCTGCTTTATTATGCGGACAACCTTTTTATGCGCACGTATATATTGACCGTGTACTGACAGTTTCAGAGCCGATAATAGCTTTATATTATGAACTGTGAGACGATATTTGTCCTGATATAATAGAATACAACAGAGGATTGATGTAATTATTGCCTAAAAGTTAAAATTACAATAACTTAACCGTGGCTAAACCGATTTCAACGTTACTACAATTCATTCAATAAACGTCGGTCGAAATATTGTGATACAAAGTATCGTGAGTACTTGTATCGTAGTAATTGCTTTAATTTAAACCTAAGAGTAAACGAAACGTGACTTACGCATATTCGCAGAAATGCTTACAAGGAATTTTTAATCGTCAGAATATTTTATTTATGATCGAATTAAATAAACAAACACTCAATATTAGTAATGTGAAGCTTTTTACACTAGGTAAGTACTTCAGTGAAAATTTCATCTTAATTAATGTTTACTGGAAACAAATTCAAAAGAAACAAATACGCGTAAAGTCTCCCGTAAAAAGTTTTTCTTAATTATTTTCTTATACCTACATATGATTATTCACAGTTTTATTACTTGTACAATATACATCATTCATCTTAAGCTTTTTGACTGATTTCATCTACTATTTATTAACGTACTATAATAGTAATTCTCCAGCCTTTAAAAATATGTTCCACTCGCTAGCCACGTATGCCTCGCTCCAAGCGCACAATTTTCTCATTGTTCCGTGCGAGCCACGAGTTTATTATTAAAATGTTATTAGGGAGTCAAGACCAACCCCTAAAGCTCACGTCTCCGCGATGGCATTATAATTTTTACGTTCATTTTTCCACTCTGATATCTTTCCTCCGGCACCGGTTTAAGATGAGTTCGCGAAATATAAGAGTTTTAAGAACCATTCTCAAGTAGATATTGTACTAATGACAACAGCTTTTTAGTTAAGGTGATCTCCGACCAGATCATGATTTAAGATTATTTGTTTTCTCAAAATACTAAACCGATCATTGTGCAGGGGGTATTTGAGTCACCTAAGGGTGTTATAAATATACTTTAAAATCTGGTCTCAATCTTGACTCGTTCTAGTTACTACTCTCCTAATGCCCTCAGCATTAGCATTCTGATTGAATGCATTTGTGAAGATAATATGAGTTTGTTCCAAAGGCGTCTAAAATACTTTATAGTTCTGATGATGATGTACATGATTTTACACCATGATGATTACTAAGCATTAAATCACCGCTTTGAGTCCGTGCATGGAATAAAAAAATATAACTTTACCGACACGCCATGGTTTATTAGAAAAAAAATATAGCATAATCAAATATATATGATCAGTTGGTGAAAATTAGAGGAATTACCAAGCCGAGTGGAAAGATCATCGGAGAGTAGCGAGTGCGTGGCGACGGGAGACCACATTTAAAAGTCAGCTTGACTCGGCACATAAGATGTTTCATATCAAACCAACAACTGGTTTAATTACAAATCGATACCTATAAATTACCTCATCTGTAAATATCTAGATTCTTAGGAATAATCTTAAACCTACTTTTATTAGCGTCCTCAATTAGCATTTACAAAATCTCAGAGAACAAACGTGGAACCTTTCACTCTCTACATTTTCTAAGAATCAGCAACCATACCCAGTTAAGAAGCAAACTCTGAATCTCTCACTCTCCATCAGACGTTCTACCAATCAAGTCCTGCAACACAACACTTTTAAAACAACAGTCAACACAAGTTAAAAGTAGACAAAGTGGAATACACCAAACAAACCAACATCCATGAGCATTAAGAGTGAAATAAACCGGACACGAACAGAGCATTCTCCCGACACGTAAAGTTCACGTACAAGTCATAATTACAGGTTGAAGTGTCGTTGTAAAAGAAACAACGCCGAGGCACGTGTACAACGAAGCCGAGACGAGTGGGACAATAAAAACAAAAAGCTCGTAATGTATCCGCGTCATAAAAATGACGGATAGCCGTATTATGTTCAGTTGCATCGCTTTAATGTCGCGACGGGGACGAATGGGATCATATCTCGCCGCCTCTTTAATGACCGCGCTTTAGTGATGTAGTGAATGGCAGTACACTTTTTGTTATTAATCATTTAGGTTATATGCTTATGGACGGCCAATGGCAGCTGGCAAGTGATTGGAAAAAAAAAATTGGATCTTTTTTTAAGAAATGTACTATTAATTATAAAACGATTGAAAAATATGCAAGCCCTTAACGGCTTAAACCCATCCTTGCTTCGATTAGGAATAAATTTTTAGATACACTTAAATAAGCTATTATTTCGAATTGATTCTTGCTGTTGGCCATAACAGCCTGTACAGCGTCACGCGGAGAAAGGGAGTTCGCCTGAAGAGACGGTCGAGAGGACTATTTTTGCGATGTCGGAGGGCTAGCGAATTATTCGAGTAGTAGGAGTTGCGCATTCCTAAGGGTTCCTTCTCTAGGGTTTGGATCTAAGCTTACGTGTTAAAGGGTATTGGGGCGTGTCATGAAGCTAGACATTAGAACACTGATGATGAGATGCGAAATATTTATAATTGTTTAAGTGCCCAACCCATAACTGTCCCACTGCTGGCCAAATATGGGTTGGCAGACTTCACACGCTTTTGAGAACATTATGGAGAACACTTGGATGTGTAGGGTTCCTCACGATGTTTAGCTTCACCAAAGCAAGTGATAAATAATTTATAATACGAACAAAACATTTGAAAATTAGAAGTGCGTGCAGGATATGAACTGACGTTCGGGAAAGTAACGTTCGAACCACTAGGCTATCACTGCTACATAATTAATGGCATTATTATGAATTAAATTAGTTCTCCGACTAAGTACGTGTATTAAATCCTAACTCCAATGAGATTGATCTGCGATTCAATTACCTAATACAACCAAGATACTCGCTTGTAACATTTCGCTGTGTTTCGAATAATGCGTGTAAAGACTTGTTGAACATAGGTATTTGTGGTTTGTTAACTTTTTAATATAAAGAGGCCAGTTGAAGACGATTTCGGATATTACATGCCTTTCCAAGCTTATCGAGCTTCCGTTTGATAAGACATTCGGTACATTAGAGTTCAAAATAATTATCTTTCATTTTATTCAAAGCCCTCGCAATTTCCTAACCAATGAAAAAATCAGAAGATCCGACAATGTTATTACAGTAAAGACTTCGCTTTTCCTTATTCCCCCACCGATATATTTAATTTTAACGGTTTTATGTTACTCGCTTTTCGTCCGGAATTTACTTTATTTCATTTTTAAGGTATTAGGGATTAAGTTCGAGAATATTCAACAATTTTATGCCGCAGACCAGGGTGTCGTGAGAGGCGATACATGTTTGTTCACCTTTTTGATTGTAGGGCTTTGCTTAAGAAATATATTATGAATATTGTTATTAAATAAATTAATATTTTTACTAATTACATTGTTCTAATCAATTCCTAAAATATTTGTGATCTTTTGGCTGACAGTTTCAGACCTAGAACTATCCATCTCCTTTTTTCAATGTTATTTAAGTTTGGACCAAAACTTGCAAGCTGAATTAAAACTACTTGCTCTTATCCTATGAAGTTAAAATTTCACATACTGCCTTACTTCTGATAATAATGCATGTGACTAGTATAACCTGATACTACACTTAGGGTTAGTTTCAGACAAGGAGACTCCTCAACAGTGAACAGTGCAGTTACATATTTTCCGTACCGGGAAAGTTTTTTAAACTATTATTTTCTTCTTTCTTGTTTTGGTGAAGCCTTTGATGCTGTAGTTGTCCGTTGGCAACGATAACCACTTGGTCTAGGTTCGTCACCTTTTTGTCGATTACTTACGCAACGAAAAGAAAAGTTGAACATCGTCAGACATTTTTGTTTCCATAAATACTAAATACCAGCAATAAGTTTAGTAACAGGCGGACCCAATTGCAAATTATAAACCGAAATAAAATTAATGGGTTCCGCTTGCTACTAAGCTTAATGCGGGTATTAACTTAGGCTTTCAGGTCATAATGTAGTCTGTTGGACCAAATTTGAATTTACTTTGTTTATAGTTTATTTTAATTTTGTTTTCTATTCTCATATTTGTTTCTGTTTTAAAATGTATTACTTTTAAATAGCTTTTTTTATTATTTACTTTTTATATATATTCTTTATATTAAAAGGTGTGTACTTACATAATATATTATCGCGGAGTATAGATCCGTTAAGAGTACCAAGTAGATACATACCCTTTTTATACATTCGATGATTCGACCCAATTAAAGTTGGTTTTCGGGAAGCTGTAATTGACATGTAATATAAAGTTTAGACAATCTGTGTAACTAACATGGCCGGCTGTTGGCGGTATTTTAGATTAATTCCGGTATATTAGTTTGTGTACGATACGAATCATCGAACTGGCCAATTATTCTGTAGTTTAATTTGTGGTATGAATTCTGTGCCGATAGATCCTTATAACTGCTAATAACTTTTCAACAATAATAGATACGACTAAAGTTGATGACCGCTCGTTGATTCCCGTACAATTTAATTATTTTACGTAACTGACCGTATTTGAACTTGATATTAATAATAGTACTGATGCAGTCCATTGTAGTACACTTAGTAAGCTACGTGTATTCAAATATACCGAAATGTATTTGTGTCTGAATTCAAATATTATTATTTTGTTAGAATAGAATAATTAATTATTGGAGTAAATATTCCATTATTTTATGCAAAATATAAAATAGATAGACATATTTATGAACGTAATATATTATGTTTTTTGAATGAAAATGTTCTCTCTTAATGCGGTTCGCCTAGTTTGTAAAATGCGGTTGCGTTTGTAGGCTTGAACGGGATACCGCAACGATATTAATAGGTATCCGTTTACCAAAGATTGTGGGTTAACTCATATTATATATTTTTTTTTATATCTTTTATCGTTTTGAAATAATAAACGTGGAAATGGACTATCTGAAGGCGACTACCATTCATAAATATACGTGTCATAAAGAGAATAGGCCAAATAAACAAGAGTCAAGTTTCACCGACACAAGTTAAAATGTTTAACCAATTTCCTCACCTCTAGCAGGCCTCCTGGCCTCAAGAATCCTTCCATTTTACTTTAATATAATTAAACTTGTCGCTGACATGCAAAGAGTTGTATCTCAGAGATACCCGTGTATCGATTTCGTTATGTTTATTTCAAATGTCTACACCAACAGCTTTGGTAATAAAACAAAAGTTATGACAACCACGTAAGTCACATATTCAAATATTGAATATTTTATATCTGCAACTTAATTTATATATTCATAGCTTTATATTTATTATTTAACTTATCGAAAGCGCTTTCTCTGCAAGTATAGATATATTTCGAGTTAGTTACATAGATCATGTCACGGCTAAGCTAACGTCTTTCGCAAGTAATAAATATTATAAAACGTTCTTTAATACTCTAGTTTAATCTTCAAAACAAAGTCATAAAGCGTGAAAATTGCAGAGAAGCAGACGGTAAATAAATAAGTCAATCTTAAGTTGCTTCAAACCTGACAGGTGTCGATACTTACGAAAACCAATCTACTAAGGGATGCTCGGGGTCGCTACCCTCAAATGGAAATCGTAGGCACATCGCGAAGGACGTAAATGGACTCCCTAATTTATGTTAACAACGAAAATTGCTCACGAAAAAGCCTGTGGAATGCTATGAATAAAATTTCAGTTATTCGACCGACACTTGACTGAACTCGATTTAAATATTAGGGAGCTTGGTTCAGTGCGTGAGAGGAGCGACGAAATATAATTTTGGAACGAAGCTACTTAAAGCGGCAGTTAAAATCGGAGTAATCATCTATTGTGTAGTAACGAAATATGAAGTAACGAAAGCCAGAACTGTTTTGTATTGAGTATGTACTAGGATATCAGTATCATATTTTATTCAGAATATTTTCTTCACGATAAATATTCTAAAGAAAATTAAATTACATGTTTTGTACTCAAGTCTGATTGAATGGTAGTCTAGTATTTCATAAAGTAAAACAGGATTTTTATAGTTTTAGTCTGTTCGTAGGACTGCTCTGGTCAAAATGCAATTGAATAAAATTCACATGTACTCAAATTCACAATTAACAAGTAATAAGTTAATTATATATACTAATCTAAGTGCCAAGTGTTGGTAATGACCAGTTGTATTGACAACGAGCCGCAAACGTCATCAAGACAAGATGACTTTTTGACCGAGTCTAGTTAATCTGCAATTCGGCGACACGGTCTTGTTTGCTAACTATTGCTGAGTGAACACACGAATCTAGAAACCGTCTTCCAACTCATTCGTCAAAGTACTGCGTGCTTGTTTCTGCGTCTCACCCACACAAGCTGTCCGAGGAGATTTCGCGATCAATCGGCACTTCTTCCCACGTGTATATGTTTTATAGTCTTTCTAATTGTTAGTTAAATATTAAGTATTAGCTAGTCGCTCACCCCTTTTGGGGTTCACCAAGTGAATTGTAATAGCGCACTGGGAGAGCGCCAATATTCTGTTTTTTATCAGCGCGCGATGGCGATTCCCCGTAACGGCTTCGAGTGGCGCATTCGTTATTTCGATGTGTGATACCGGATGAAATGTTATCGAGCTACCAACGGCTAATTAAGTCTATATTTTTTCGGCCTATGATATTTCGAGATCATATTTTTATTTTTGTACGTTCTCAATTACAAAATTTGCGTCGGAATTACATTACGTTTTAACAAGAACCCGTTATTTTGTATGAGTATATATAATTGGATAGCGTGTCGTAAACCGATATAAATTAACAACTTTTTAACCAAAAGATAAAAAAATATTTAACATTTCTTAGACATTGATTGGTAGCGTACGATGCGAACGGCTATATGCTATTTCCTGCTTAGAACACTTTAAATATACATATATATTCGTTACCAAAATCAAAAAAAAATTGGCAGTTATATTAAAATAATGAATTAATAAGAAAATCTTCTGATGTTACCTATTTTCACAAAATCCAATTGATTTATTGTTAAATTGCTCGCAAAATACCATGTGTTAATCAATAAGTTTCTCAACATAATTTAATATGGTTTAAGATTTTATTATTCCTCATTAAGAATTATTCAATAATTTATTTACTGACAAACTTAAGTCGGTTGCCCTTTTTCTTAAACAGTCATTATTAGCTGTTGGTTGGCGAGAATTATCTAAAATTCAATCATGTTATATTTATTTGGATTGAACCTGAAGCGTGGAACGCAGATCTATACGTAGTAAATTTAATTTAGATGTATGAATACTTGAAAAGGTAAATAGTGTTGTCATACTCGTTAAAACTTATGACATTTTTTT
>DWPA01006452.1:0-10979 GCA_018251375.1 Calpodes ethlius
AGACCGGTCGGTATCGCTAATGTCTTCATTAAAAATGTAATAACATTCAACATTTCAATTAACGAGATTACTAGCAAGAGAGCGGTATGATTTGGCTTCTGATATAAAATAACTTGAAGGAGAATTCTGAAATTTTGACATAATTCTAGAAGACTAATCTATAATTGATAAAACATTTTTCAACAAATTTTTTTGAATGCTTTCAACAGTCAAGTCAAGTAAATTTTCAAAACAAATTTAACTAATTGATTACACTTATTTTGTTGTTATTTTCAGGATTTATCTTTGCACTATAACATTTTGGTATACATATGTGCAAGTCAAATTCATGTTTATATAGTTATAAGACACATACGTTACATTAAATTTAAACAAATATCAGATAAAAGAGAAATAAAAAAAGATAGAATTGATAAATATTTCAAATAAGAGAGGATAAAATACAGCACCTTGTGAAACCCCGGCAAGTACAGGTCCAAAGTCTTCCGACGGGATTACATCATTTTCCAAGGTTCGTGTAATGAAGTTATTATATTGGTGGAGTATTTCGGCGTCCATCGCATGGCATATCGACGCGTCGATACCTCGTACATCTCTGATTTACCGTACACCACTAATAGCCTAGCAATCTCGAACTGTGAAAGATGATCGGTAGCCGTACATTTATCTAACTGCATATTGCATTTAATTCTGTTGATGTTGTTTTTGATAAACGTTAGATTAAAGTGTCAAAAGCGTTTTTTACTTATCGATATCGCTATTACAACACTTATATTTAAAAATACAGTGTAAAAATTTACTCTCAGCGACACAATTTGCCCTAAAACTGTCTTAAATGTATCTTTCAGAAATCAAGCTTTTTTCAATCGATTTCTAGATTATGGCGGGTTAAACTGGACTAGAAAGTCCACCTGAGACTGGGCGTTTAAAAATTTTGTTGGTTTTGTAAATAGTATTTTGGGTACAACGTAGACATAATGACATTATACTAGGGGTTTTTATAGCTATCAGTAATTTATATAAATAATAGCAGTAGTTCTTTTCTTTAGTGTTCAGCTTAATGTTAAGTATTATATAGAAAGAATAAGGAAAAAAGAACAGAAGCCTTAAGCGGTTATTGTCGGGTATGGATAAGAACAACATCAGAAGAATCACCAAAACTTTGTTGGCCATGAAAGAGAACTCCTTTTGACACCCTTGACGATGAATCTTTCTTTCATAGCTTTTGGGAAATTTCTCAAAGAACATGTTCTAGATTTAAATAATCTCTCTTGCAGTGACATGTTTAAAAATTACAATAACCTTACAGGTGTATAATCCTAGTCGTTTTTCATTTATTTTTTATGAGTACAATGTATGAATTTGGAAACGCTGTACTCGAGCCCTGTAGGATGCAAAATTATTCCACCGAAAGTTCTAGGCTTATCTAGGTTATCCTTAATCGAACTGTTTTGTTCTAGATTTAAATGTTCTTTATAGATGTGATATGTTCGAGAGTTATACTGAATGATATCGATTGGCTGTTCGTCCCTTTTGCGCAGGACCGGTGCAGCCTCCCATTTAAGGCGACATTTGTAAGAAGCTTTGTACTACTTTAGACTGTGGTTTTTCATGCTATGGTTCTTATTGAAATAGATTTGCTTTATGTGTGTGAAAAAAACGTTTAAGTTTTATTATTTGAATATCAGTAAATAGATTTATTGTAATTGTTTCAATTAATACGGAAACGTTTCGAATGATTTACGTTATATTGGAACATTAACAAATTAATGGTAGATGTAAATAAATGACAATATAAATAATTATACATAAAATTATTATTTATATTTTTTTATACCTACTAGTAGAGTTTTGCTTGTAATTTATAAAGGAAAAGTATTGTTTTGGGAAATACTGAAAAAAATCTACAACGTTTTTATATTATTGAGGACTTTAGAGCTTCGTTTGAGATCTTCGCCTTAACGCTCCCACTTACTTCAATCAAACTCTCCCCGTAAACTGAAGTCGTTCTTAACAATGTTCCGGGAAAATATCGAATTTCAGTGCATGATCTGACACCGAAAATTACATCGCGATTAGTGCCCACGATTAGAATAACAAAGAAGATTCGTGTTCCTTACAACTCTTCTTAAAATGGTGAGTAGAGAAGATTCAATACTTGTTGGATGTTGGACCCACATTATTTTTACTATTCTTCATTTCATTTTGCATTTTGGTGTTAGGCGTTGTACTGTTTCATTAAACTTTGATTTTTAATGCATAAAATGTCCACAAAGTCATAAAATTGAATAGAAATGCAAATTTTACGTTCGTTGACATTGCTACTAAAACATATGGACATATTTAAGTGACACGGTATTACAATAGATTGAGTTTCCCTTTACGTTAAAGTGTGCACTAAGTTATGGTGGATTTGTTGTGATTAAAAATGATAGTTAATATATATTTATTGATTTCTTACTGTAGTTATTATTCGAATTTAGGTTCTTCTAAGTTATGTGCATTATCTGTATGCCAATAGTTATAAATTACCTTTTAATATAATATTGTTCCATGTATAAAGAATGCAATATTGTTCCAGTTTTTGCGTAACCTTGTGTAAATATAAGACACTTGTTGATGTGAAAACTTTAGTGAGGAGGACGTAGCAACTGGTGGGCAATAGTTCTTGCGACGGCGTCGGAGCTTGGCATCTGTCCAGAAACGTTTTTTATGCACGCAACTGTGATCACGCCCATTTATAGAGCTTTGTGTGTTTAAAACAATGACAAATACTATCTTTTGACAAAAACGGAGCTTTTTTTCTGGTTTTGTAGCTTTTTTACTATAATAGAAGATAAAATAACAATAAATTAATGACTAAAAAGTTCTGTTATTATTAAAATTAACAATAATAATGTGATCCATGCATAAGTATTCTTAGAGAGTAATAGGGGGCGTATCTAGCCTATACGAAAATAAACTGATTTTCCCATCTCTGAGTCACAAAAAACAAGGATAATCCTTTCATTCGGGCTAGAAGCGCCAAACGTCAATAATTCCAATATTTCCTGAGACGATTTCAATCATTCCTGTTCGCACCCTGCTGAGCAAAGAACAAGGCAATAGCGTTAGGCCCTAATGACTAAAGTCGCTTAACTCGGCACCATCTGTTTAATCCGGAAGAAACTTGTGCGTAATCGTATGTAAGTAAAAGGAGACTATTTTGTCTTTTCCAGAATCTGATTTTCTTTCAGGATATAGTTATGTTTTTAATGTGCCTCAATTGCAGTGTCAGGAAGCTCGTTTCCCTTCTTCATTATTTCAAAGCGTTGAAAACGTATAGTGTCTGCGTAAAATTATGTGATAAAGTGCGTTAACTTCATTTAAAGACACTCACGCGTTTTCCGGCATTACTTAGAACATTCCGGCCAATATTTTCATATATTATAATTTTGTTTATAACATAATGTAACATCAATAGGTATGTGGAATTTCGCAACAAATATAGAAACTAGAAACAATGTGCTGTCTTAATCTATTTAGACGAATGGTTTGCTATTCTGTAGTTATTAATATTTTTTTAATATTTATTTGAAATTGTCACAGCCTGAGAATTATTCTGATCTTTACTTTTCAATGAATACAAGCATATTGAAGAGAATCATGATCTAAAATCAAGATACAGCCTTGTATTCTGGTTAGTACTGACTCTGTCTGCTGGCAAGAAGGAGCCTGGTTTCTGAAGGTTTCCTGGTTTTTAAGTTATTAATATTATTTGTATCTTTTTAATTTTAAATATCATGTCCTGGTAAACAAAAGACAGAAGTGTTTCGGATTTCTGTACGTGCTACTAACATATCTAATATTGATATTTCTAGGCAAGGATGGAGCTTCCAGTTTTGGACAAGTTCTGTTTCATTTTCCATCTACGAACTGGATGCATTGCTATGGGAATCATAAATTCTGTAAGTTTTTGAACTTTGTTTTTTGTGTCATCTCTTTCATTTTTTTTTTATTTCTACAACCTGACAACTAGATTAAAACGCTTTTCTATCTGGCTGTGAAAATTTATGGTAAATTGCATTATTTTTCAGCAACAAATGTCATTGCCATACATTTTCTGTGAGCATGAAAAGAAAAACGTTTTAGTAAGATTCTCTGTAGTGAAATTGATGCTGGTACCGACGGTAAATGCTGAAGAAAAAACTCGCATTCTGTAAATTATCAATCTGGGTTAGACATTGTAATTTGAGCAAGAAGTACAAGACTGACAGGCGTTTGTCGACATTTAATTAATTCATTGATGTCTTTTACAAATTTTAAATTTCGAATGATTTTACAACGGCACTTCACTACCTATAGAGTTTTAAGACGAATTGAAGTGTGTATGTGGACATTTTAAATCTAATCTTGAATTAGTTGTTCTGGTTAGACGAGTGTGATGGTAGATAATTTGGGATAGGCTTGTAATCATCTATTGACTCGTTGTAGGTGATGATATCAAAATAATCGGAAATGTCATAAACATTATCTTCGATCAGAGCTTTAGATACTATATTTATATAATTTGTGAGATGCGTGCACTACTGCACGTGTTGTTGAGCTTTATAACTGTAATGCGTTCTTGTACGATTTTGTACAATTCATAATACGATTGATACTTGGTAAAATGCTGGGTTAACTCGTCGCTACAGAATCATACAGGTACACATATGTAATAACACTGTAACAAAACCTTTGGGTCAGGAGTCTTAATTAAAAGTGTTATGAAAATAAACAGAACTTGACGTCCATTGACAGCAATTCCAAAGGCGTCCATGCAATGCCGGAAGAGAAAGAAGAAAAAATAAATTTCATCATCACAACCTATAAGTGTCCCACTGCTGGGCTTGGGTTTCCTCACACAATGTGAAGGGTATATGCCATAGCCTTACTCTAGCCAGGTGCGGATTGGCAGACTTCACACACTTTGAGAATATTATGGAGAACTCTCGGGTGTGCAGGTTTCCTTACGATGTTTTCAAAATAAATATAACTGGCTCTAAAGCTCCAATTTCTTTCACCTTACAGATTTTGACGTTCGTGCTAGCCGTAATCCTGATCACTTTCGCGGTGGACCTGAAGAACGCTGCGGAGGCCTTGCAGAAGCGGGACGACGTGGAGTCCGGTACTTCCGTAGTCTACACCATTGTCGTTCTGCTGGTCATACTGCTGTTCATCAAGTTCTTTTTAGACCTGATCTTCGTGTATGCTGTTTATAGGGTAAGGATTTATTACATACAAATTTCTGCAGTCATTCAAAATTTACTTTATTTTTTCAATGTCGATCTATTGTATCGTTATTTAACTAAATCCACTGCTGGGTTTAGGTATTCTTTCACAATGTGAAAGATACAGGTCGTAGATCAACACGCTGGCCAAGCGCGGAATGCTAGATTTCTTACACCTTTGAGAACATTACGACCTACTCTCAGACTTGCAAGTACCCTCATGGTTGTTTTCTTCCACCTTCTTGTAATACGGACATAACTTTTTGAGAATTAAAGTTAGATTCAGGCTTCGAAGTAGTCCCTAGGAGTTCAAAGTTTAATTAGGCTATCACGGCTAATAACACACAAATAAAGTTCTTGAAATCGTTCTCATATGGTTCGTGCTGTTTTCATGAAAATGAAAATCTTGGAAACACTATAAACTTTCTTTTTATCGGAAATCCTAACGGATACCACTGACTAAATTTCTAAGTGTTTCACCCCATTACTTAAGGGACGTTAACTTAGTCCCGGGAAAGCTTTTGCATACATCCGCAATCCAGCCAGCGATACCTGTAAAGGACCTTCATTGGGACTAAACTGTCCTTCACAACTTTGGAGATACCCCAGAAAAACTGAGGTACACCTTCCTTCTCAAAGGTTATTCCCAAAAATCATAGCCTAGCCCAACCTAACACTATTATAGTCGCGATTCGCATTTTTGTAAAACATTGAGTAAAAACAATAATTTGAAATAGAAAAGGGAGAAAAACTTGTGGTTTTTTTTTTACAATATTTTTCATAACTTAGAATATAGCAGTTGAAAATTAAGGATACTATCTGATAGAAATTATGACTGTTTCGTAAAATATAACAAGTCGTTTTTATTGCTCCTTATTTCTTTACAGGAGAAATGCAGCATCATAAAGAAGTATTGCATTTGCTGGATCGTGTTTTTAGTTCTTTTCATCATCGGTTTCCTCAAGTCTCTCTTTCAAATGGAGGCTGGACACGTTATCGCACAAATACTTTTCTTAGGTAAGAAATACGATTAAAAATATCATTTTTGAATGTGCTTCTATATCTGATTTACATTATTACTACTCACATTTCATATATTTAAACCTCCATTCATTTAATAAATACTTTATGCTTAAACAGAAGACTAATACTCACCTAGACTACTTGACATATCCATTTGAACAGCGCCATCTAAATTTAACTTCCGATATCTGTTACCCTATTGTCATAGAGTAATTTAATGTCGTATCTAGCGATATCAGATAGTAGTAATGGCATAGTTCAATTAATATTTATTGTAGTCTCATTGTACTAGAATTACATTCGATTAACCCGATACTATATTGGCCAGTACTTCATCGTTTACTGGCCAGTACATCTTATGTATTTTGTCGTCATTTTAGGTACCTACGTGTATAAATATGTCTCATTAGTAACTAATATGGCTCATTTACTAAAATAAAAAAATATACCACTTTGTACCACTTTATTGTGAATTTGTATTAATTTTTAATATAAAAAAGAAAATAAAATGTTATTGTTCTATACTTTAGATGTTCCACTCGTGCCATACTTTTAGTTACATATTATAGATTTTTATCCTTATAAAAATCATTTTTTTTTGTTTTCAGCTGAAAATTTCTACTACATCACCGTGATTAGAAGTTATCTGATTTCTATTAATGAAGACGGCGTACTTTAAATTTCAATTTATAATGAAATAATTGTTTAAATACGTTTTAACACGTATAATTATTTAACGAGTTTTCAATTCAGTGAGGAACCTATGTTATTTCGTAAACGTAAAGCAGTCAAAATTATGTTACAAAGCTTGTCTTTATTATGTTTGAAAGTAACGATTAATTATAAGGCATATTAACAACATTATTATCAAATATTTTTTAGCTTTAAATATTATCAATGTCGTGTTATTTAAACTTCAGTTAAATGACTAGGAAGTCCCATGTTACCTAATAATTTAGGGTTCACTAATATACGAATTTAAATTATTTTTTATTAATTGCTGTCTATATTGTTATTGATATACATACTTTACATTTAATTATTGAAAGTATTTCATGTATTTGCTAATATTACATATTTATACTTGTTATATATTTTAAGCAAGGAGATACAGATTTGTCTTCCGCAAACGAATAATTAGCTTATAGCAGTTCCATAAATGTTCATCATATAATAATAATAGTTGTAATATTTACACAGTTGTGCTAGTGTGAAATTGCGCACTATAATATTCTGGTTGTGAATATTTTGTTGTGTTGGAAGGGCGTTCCTCATTACGTGGTTGTCAAATTTTTATTGCCATCTTTTTGGAAGGTCATCTAACTACATTTTGTAGCGAGATTTGTAAAACATTTTATCCACAATGGAACCTCTTTACAGAGCATCAAAATAGAGGAAACATTTAAGCTGTTTTTACTACTCTACGAATTGGGATTATATGAACTCGTCGCCATTTTCTTTGTAGATAATCATTCGTTCATACCACAGACAACAAAAACAGACAACGATTTTCGTGTTCATTTTTACAGACGCAAAGAAGGTCTTTTTACTTATTTATTCATAATCGTAACATATCCAAGTACATATTTATCTATCGTTTGATTC
Source organism: Calpodes ethlius (assembly GCA_018251375.1). NCBI lineage: Eukaryota > Metazoa > Arthropoda > Insecta > Lepidoptera > Hesperiidae > Calpodes > Calpodes ethlius. Next base: position 7,881 of record DWPA01006452.1, read on the forward strand.
AAGAACACCTCAAAATTAAATCATCACATTGTATTTCATTTTTGTATTGAAAAAAAAAAGATAATTTTAACTACTCTATTTGAATTATAAACTATATTTGTCACTGGAAAAATAAAGTATTATGATATTTACGCACGAAGCCAGTTAAGAGATTTCCCAGAGAATATTTAAAAACTTACCTGTCATCTGGCAAATTACAGGCCAAATAATATTTTGCATAAATATATGTGATAGATTAAAAAAATCGATATATTCCGTGATTTCATTTTGTGCCTAGCAAGTTAACGAAATCTCTGATGTCTTCTTTTTCTCAAAACATGTATATGGACCGAAAAAGTATCATACGTTTGCCATTTTCAAATATTTAATTTAACTTATTGACGACTGAATCGGAATATTTAATATTAAATCATATAGAAAGCGGCGTTACCATCAGATTCATTAAGTATTATATTTTTAAATTTGATATTTTAATACACTCATTACAATTGAAGAACATATTTATAAACATTAGAATTAATTACTTACATAATATTGACCAAAGCAGGTTATATTGTAAATTTAAGTTCCTGATGCGATTTATATAAAAAAATATTTATAACATTATTAATTTTTCATCTAATTTTAAACGTGATGTGATTGTTTTAGAGTGTCGAATTTTATCCAAACGATTTTGTTATGAATTATAATTTATATAATATTTATTATTATACGTATGTTATTTGTGACTTAGAATTATGTATTATACATATTTATAATGAATTATATAGTAACATTCTACTATGTAGTTTTCAGCGTGAAATATTGATTTCACAATTAAAAATGTAATCGCATTGTATAAAAAGTTTGTTGTTTATATATTGTGTAAAAGATTTTTTGAAGATATTTAAACATAGTATTTAATAAAATCAAGTTAAAATTATTTATTTATAATTACTTAGCTAAGCTAGTCCAGATATTATAGTATAAAGTCCAATCAAGAGACAATACTTTAATAATACTGGTAACATTAAACTTTAAAAAGATATAATTATCAAGATATTTATCAAAGCTTGTAAGAATATATCTTTACACAATATATAACCAACTCAACGTAATACGTATTACGTAGTTTGATTCAATTTAGAGCATGATATTCATAGATGTTTGATCTCGTTGAAATTGTATGTGTGTGTAGGTACCTAACAAATAAAAAAATAACGACAATAAGACGTCCTTCGCTTTAATTAGCTAATAGATTGTATCTGTGTATCTTCTGTAAACTGCGAGCGAACGGGGTGACTTAATTAGGACCGAGATTGCGTTGATTGATAGAGGGCGAGGTTCATCGCGTATTGTATTGAAAGAATATACAAGGCTAATTTTAGGTGTATATTTAAAATATACAATGTCCTCCCCTTCTTTTGTCAGGGTAAAGCCAAAACCCTGTGGTGGAACACCGCACCGCAATACACCACGACGTCGCACAACGCATCATGGAATTTTCTAACGACGATGCGTTACGACGCGGCGCACCGCAAGAACGATGTTGCTCGGACCTCTTTAATTGTTTTTTCTAAAAGAGTCAGGTGTCTACATATGTACTCCAAACCCTCGAATTGGGTTTGGGTACACATACAACGAACAAACGTTTATTTCCATGTGTTTTAACGGTTTTATTGCAGACTGTCACCCCGTTTGTTTAAAGAAATATAAGAAATCTTAAAATGTCCCACACAGAAAGATGCTTTATAATTGTTTTGAATAACATAATAAGGTTTTTTTTAATTTCTCCGTCCCATCTCTCTGTACCAACGAAATGCAACATAGTGGACAAGTTTTCTTATATTTACCTCAACATATTATCTCTTAATAATCGGTGTATAGAATATTGTAATCTTTGTCCTTTTATGAATAATGTATTCAAAGTATATTATACAACATATCTTTAGATATTCGTTAGAGTCTATGTATGAATTCATAGGCCTTTTCAGATGGATCAGGTATTCAATTTAATTTAAATTATAAATACTTATACAATTATTTGTATTAATAATATTAAACCAAAGAGTAAATAATCTTGTCCTTTTTGAATTATGAATATACAGAGGAATATTTTATATTTATACGATTTTATACACGTTTTACACCTTGCAATTATGTATTTGATTAAAAATCGATTTTGTTTCAAAGTTCAGGTTACTTTGATAGAGAATATTCCCCTTAATAATAACTACAAATACAAATAAATTTAATTGAATTTCTTTGAACCGCGCGAATACGTTTTCATACACGATAACTATTATTACGTCTCCTTTCAATGAAATTGACATAAATCGGAGTGTTGCCATCACAATAAATTAATTATACAATAATAAAATAGCATTATACAATACTTATGATGAAATACAATAAAATGTTTTAAGAAAATAACGATTTAAGGTATTTTATATATACATATTTTTAAATGTACTTTCAGAGTTAACAACAGAGGAAAAACAATTATTTATTTAATAAATGATGTATACAGAAAGTAATTAGAAATAGTGATTGGGGATAATAGCGATGCTTAAAGTTATCGCTTATTTCTAATGAGCTTCATCCAGGTCACAATTATTTCCAATAATTATTGTACTGGTGAACGAATTTCAAATAAGACAAGTAATTTGTATAATTTTAAGACAATGAGGTATAATTTTATAAAACACATCCATCTGAATAGGCCTTAGATATAAATTTATGAATGTTTGCAAACTATCGATCAATTAATCGCTTTAAATGTTGTATGAATTATTTACAATGTGATTGATATTATTTTATAGACAATTTTGATGTTTCCGATTGTTGTACAACGCTTTGTCAAATGCTCGAGTATTCGAATTAAAACGAAAAAAGTATACTGTTTTTTATATATAGCAGTGATATGCTAGTGGTTCGAACTTTGGTTCCCCAAACGTGGGGGCGTGAGTTCGAATCCTGCACCTCTAATTTTCAAATAGTTATGTGCGTATTACTAGTTAATTATCACTTGCATCGGTGAAGGAAAACATCGCGAGGAAACCTGTGTATCTGAGAGTTCACAGTTCAATGTTCTCGAAGAAGTAGACTTCACGTTTACCA
>DWPA01006453.1:0-10979 GCA_018251375.1 Calpodes ethlius
TACAAAGCGGTACAACTACTCTTATACAAATAATTATAATTTACAAAGCGGTACAACTACTCTCATACAAATAATTACAATTTACAAGGCGGTATAACTACTCTCATACAAATAATTATAATTTACAAAGCGGTACAACTACTCTTATACAAATAATTATAATTTACAAAGCGGTACAACTACTCTCATACAAATAATTATAATTTACAAAGCATTACTTTTATCCCTCTTCAGACTAAAAGGTGTAAATTGTGCCTTAAAGTATGTTTATCTATTGCAATTACTACAATATTACATGTATTTATCTTTACACTAAGTGTAAAAAATTTGCTTCGCTAAAAGAATGCAAATACGATGCTTAAACAACGTTTAACTAGAGACTGCCGAATGGTTGTTTGTAAAACCTTACTCGACTATGCTAGAGCGAATCCCAAACAGGAAATGTTTCAAAGATTCATATCGAATGTACACAGCATATTCGTCTGAATACAGCAAATTTATACACCATTTATAAGGCACATGCATACAGCGTCTACACTAATATTCTAAATATGAAGCTGTATTAGTTTGTTTGTTTATCTTTCTTATAACTTAATATCATTATAATATGATTTTTGTCTCAATATAGTTGGGGAGGTGAAGAATGCCATAGGCTAATTTATACGCGAAAAATCAGATTTTTATGGAGTGATTAATAACAATTTATAGTTTAACTAAATTAAACAGGGTGTTTTATAACGAAGCGTTGCCTAGCAACCAGTGATAGAAAGGAATTGACAACGTTTTTAGTGCTCTTCTTTTTACCACGCCAGCGAAACCTCCGATAACATGTAATATCTCATAAAGATATAAAAAATCTTTACGTAGTAGGTTTGAGATGAATTGAGAAACTACTCAACCAACTTGAACCTAATTTAAGACATAAAATAATTTTGAAAGATAGGTGGCGCTATTGTATCCATTCAATTAGTCAAAGAATCAAAAGTTTTTTAATGTCATAAAACCATGGTGATTGTACTTTTACAAGTTGCTTACGATTTATGACCACGAATAAAAGGATGTGTGGTTAGCATAGGTCAAATAAATTGTCGTTAACTGTACAATTTTAACTATAGTTTACTATAATAAGCTGCATACTTAAAAAGAAGAAGAGTAAAAACAAAGTAATAAGATAGATAAGTAATAGTTACAAATAAAGAAAATGAGCGAAGAGTTAATAGAAAATTGATACAATACGGAAACTGTAGTCTACCTGCAAAGGAACATAAAGGTATTCGTACATTAGAGCAGCTCAACATTTCTACTTTACTTTGAGTCGACTGTATGATTTAATGCAATGGAGATGAATTAATTGTGAACAGCATAGAAATATGGGCTTTTTGTGATGAATGTTAAGGTTTAATTTTAACATTTTAATGTAGTAATGACGTATGGACCATAATCTATCTATTCGTCATATACCTATCCCTAAGTAATTCAGTAAGTCACTTCCATATGCAATAATTGTAAATCTACTTTATGTCCTTCAGCCGGATGTACCACTAACACGGGAATTTGGTTTGAACGCCAGGGTGAGTGAAGCCCCCTCCATTCATTTTTAGTGCTCCTCCCACCCTGCGTTAACGTTAGTATTAACAATTACACTAAAATTCGTCGTAATTAACGTGTTAATTTCATCTTCCCTACAATGTACAGACAACAAAATTTTATTTGCCGTTATTTAATCTCTCAATTAGGGCACTAAACTCTTAAGTATTTCTGCGTTATGACATTGTTTTTGCGGTAAGAAACGTGCGTCGCGTAATAAATACAATGAAAACCGACACGGTGTGTGACCACCCTTATCGCTGCGACAACGTCAAACAAAGGTACCGTTTGTATCGTGAGTTGAAATTTAAGATAAATTCCTTCCCTAGTCTCGTTTAAAATTAAATTCTTTGCCAAATAAATGGAGAAAACGGAGAAGAATATATTGTAATACGCAAGAAGATGCCCGAATCTTCAATATTTTCAGCAGAACAATATCTATTTTACTCTGCAATGAAATGATTACTCTAACCTAACTACTACGTAACCTCACCTACCAACATAATTATTATTTCGCTTCAACCTATTAATTGCTCATGACTGACGGGAGTTTCCCATAAACGAGAAACTTTAAATCATACTCCATTACGCTGCTCCAGCAGATTGATGAAGGAATCAGTGACCGGGAGTTTCAAAAGTTTCCATGCCACCCAAAGGCCTCCGACATAGCTTAACGAGTACTATCCAATGAAAACAACGGGAATAAAGATTTCTGTACCCTTCGAAATAAAAGTTTCATCTACGACACTTAAAAGTAAATAACAGCATTTTTCACATTTTATTCATGACGTATTTTATTCCTCCATATTGTTATTCACAAAGAAATACAGTAAATTGATTGCTTAATCCAATTCTTCGGCCGCTTTCGCGTCTTCATTATTCCAATTCTATTTACTCCTCGGCTTTGTAAAGTCTTTTAAGATCATTTGTTTGGCTGTATTCTCAAGTGGAACAAATACCGTTCCCAGTGATCAGGATATAAATTTGATTGGATTCTGGATTTTTACATTAAACGTTGTAATACGTGCAGTGATAAAAAAACGTATTTTTAGAGTTCCATGGTCAAAATAGAACCTTAATTATTTCGTCACGTTGTCACGAAAAAACGCTCCGCTGTAAGCGTTTTGTCGCTATGAGCGTCATTTAGACGTTGACGTCAATTCACAAAGAAATTGAAATAATATCGCTACAATTTGCAGTACAATTTCGTTGTCAAATAAATGCACATTCAATGAAATCTCCAGTTTTCAAAAATGTGCATATTACAAGTTAATTATCACTTGCTTCAGTGAAGAAAAACATCTTGAGTAAACCTGCACACATGAAAATTGTGTATACTCTGACAATTAGTACTTGGCCAACGTGGTAGATAATGGCCCCCTCACATTGTAGGAGGAGACCCGCTCCTAGATGTGATGATGATACATGTACCGTGACGACAAAGTGATAAAACGTGGCAGCACCACTTGAATTATGAAGCTGGTTCAATCAAGAGCCGTTCAATATTGCAGGTCAACCTATTACGATGAGGAAGCTATAGGTACATTAATGAAGATTATGGCTTTCATAACCTATAACCCAGGAGGATATTAAATTTGCCTCCCATTAATTATTATCTGCAGTATATTCAACAAACTTGCCTTACTACTGTAAGAAATAAACAAATTCGAAGATTACGTGTAAATCGGAACTCATACCGTAAAAATAAGTCCATAACCAAATTATAGAAATAGAAAAAAATCGTCTTAAATCTTCCATAACCGTTAAAATTACGTGAGCGAAATCACAATATAATTTTAGGAGTAACGTCAGGCACTTCGCCGGCCCCTCATTCGTCTTCTCTGTCCAGTTTTTAATCTCTCGTAATGAAATCTTCTGCCAGGCTGTTCAAAAATTATTTAAATTAGAGATAAAGTGAGTTTACGAGCGATTATTAAAATGAGAAACAATGATGTAAATTTTTGAGAGCGTAGCCTTCAAAATGTTGAATGTTTAATGATAGGGATCAAACAGATTTCAGCGGGGCTTAGTTACTTGGTAGTTTGAACACTGCTATTTCGCAAACACTTGAGTTTGTTGCGAAGCTGTGAAGCCTGTCGAGCCAACGGCATCAGTCCACTCAAAAAAAAAAAGGTACGATGCGTGGCTATTTCTAATACCTATGGCATAATACGGATTGGAAATTAACTATTAGCAATTTAGGTAAAGGAAAACGTTTAGAGGAAATCCTGATACCTATATTTTGTGTAATATCCAAAATCTGTAGATACAGCACGTAATGGTATAAGAGATTTTATGATATTTGATATAAGGGATAATTTAGAAAAAAAATAATGTTATTTATTAGTAAAAACACAACCAATGACGCTGTCTAAACATGTTGGTATATAAGTAAAATTTTGTTCATTTTCTCATATAAGTGAGCTATGTTGTTCTTTGGAGAAAAAAATATCTTCCACCTCCTCAATGATAAACAATCACCAGTAATACCAAAGTCTATTCCGATGAATTGCCAGATAAGAGACAAAAAAGAATGAACTCTCAAGCCACTAACCGAAACACGATGAGGTATTCGGCCACTGACTCAAGTAAGAGTTTTTATGAAAAGACGGTAGCTAACGGAAAATTCGCAGCCATACATGAGTACACGCGGCATTCCGCTCGATGGTAAGAACCCTAACTATTTTAAAAATAAAACTAACGCGATTCCCTCAAAGGTTTTTAGCCAAAAGCAATACGACCGAGGCGTATTGACGATGAGAAAATAGAAGCCAATTTATAATTCTAAATCAATTCTCAGGTTCATTAATCGAAATACCTTCAGTATAGAAATTACCTCAATGTCAGTATAAAGAAGTCAATTTAAATAAGGGGCTTTACGAACGGTAAAGTTCCAGAATAGTTGATCAAAATAATAAACTATTTCATTTGCTTTCATTGTAATGGATTACAATTGGACATTTTGCTTACTCATTGGTCTTACAGGTTTTTTAATCCCCTATATGTCTGTCACCCCCTGTCTTGATTAATTAGATAAGTTTAAGATATAGTAATACATATATTTTTTTTTATTTTATGGAATCCATACTAATATTATAAATACGAAAGTGTTTGTTTGTCGTTCCTTTAGTTCTTTCCAACAGAGCGACCTTATGGTATGATTTTTGGTGTAGAGAGAGTTGAGAGGATGAAGAGTGCCATTGGCTATTTTTTAAATATCTCACTTCTGTGGGAAGAACGATTAAGATGTATAATTCAGCCAAATTAAAGAGAGTGTTTAACAACAAAGCGTTGCTTAGCAACCGATTGCAGAAAGGATTCAACAATTTTTTTTATTACTGTTCTATTTTCACATGCGGGTAAAGCCGCGGGAAATATCTAATATCAGAATATATAGACGCACATCCACTCCAACAACTTCCAACAATGATAATCAATCATCATTCAGTAAAACAAAATAGATAAAAAATAAATCACGTGCTAACTTATCCAAATAATTACATTTCTTATGATACATAAATTTTATTAATTAGCGTCTTTACTTTTCCAGCAACAAAACTATGCAAGTCTGCACCGTCAGACCAGTGTTAAGTGAGTTCATAAAATTCAATTTACCGTGGCGCAAAGTGCAATGTAAATGTGACAAAATTCAAAGGAATTATTTAGTGCTAAGCGACAATGAAAAGTGCATGTCGTGGAGCACAGTCGTGAAGATGATTGCCGGCCATTTTGAATTCAGTTACTTGCAGCAACAACAACTAATAGAAATGTCTCCTGTAGTTTATGTCGTGGGTTCCACAGAGTATCTTAATGCCACAGAGTACGTAAAAGCGTAATTATTTATAAACACGGCGAACAACAGTGTAAGTTTATAAAATTGTATTCAAATTCAATATAATTTTACGAACAACGTTATTTCTCTACTATCTGCTAATATTTCTTCTAATATATGCTTTCGCTTTTTTTTCGTCAAGATCATGAAAGTTAATAACGATAAAAACTTTGATATTGAACTTGTAAATTTTAAAGTTTACAAACTCATTACCTGTTCTCAGAATATCATATAAGTTCTAGAGATTTTTGTAAGTGTTTGAGAGATTCTCTTGAATGGATTTAAGGCTAAGTACCTTTCGGTGTTATATTTAATTAGAGTTGTCCTACAGATTAATTATTTATTAATAACAAAACAAACAAATCAGTAATCATTAGTCGAAGCGTGTAGTAGCATTATAGATAACTATTCTAATATTATAAATGCGAAAGTGTATTTGATGGTTTTTCTTTCATTCACAGTGTCCTTATAGTATGATTTTTGGTGTGAAGATAGTTGAAAAGATGAAGAGTACCATAATCTACTTTTTACTGCGAATAAACATCTCATTTCTATGGAAAGATCCATTATAATAATAATCCATTATAATAATTCACCCAAATTATAGATAGTGTAAAACAATAAAGCGTTGGCTACCAAATAATGACAGAAGAATTATTTTTTCACACTCGAGTGAAACCGCGGTCTAGATCTAGTGATTACATCTGAAATTAATTTTGCATACAAAACTTTACATATATAAAAACTTGAAGATAAGGAAGAGTTTACACCGAAATGCAGAACTTACAAATCGTATCAAATAGATACGATAGTGTCGATATAGTGCCGTGATTTAGACCAGGGTACCCCAAAATTTTCTATATACCCTATTTTCTAGATATCGGCTTCTCAGGGGTCCGACATATACGAAAACTAATTCTGGGGATAGACGAGGTCTAAAAATCGTCCCGTATTAATTAACACAAACTCTCATTTGATACATTCGAGCCATAGTATAGGTTGTGTTACGTGTACTAAGTTGATATAAAAATGAATAATAGTTTTAGTATGAAGTATCATTGTCGTACTTTAAAGTATTTCAATAATTTAATAAGTGTCCATAACTTTGGACAAGATGAAAAAAACGGCAAGAGGAAAAAACTATGGGAATATAGGGTAGATCTGATGACCTGAAGAAGATAGCAGGCATCCGCTGAATTCAGAAGGCTCAGTACCGGTCTGACTGACACAAATTAGGGGAGACCTATGTCCAGTTAGGAGCTACAAAGGCTGATAAATAGATAGGACTAGAATATCAGTTCATTTTGAATCAGAAGTCTCTTGCCCAAAACGATTTGAGGATCCTTGGTTTAGACCCATTAACTGATCACTGTCAACACAGGTCTCTCCTCGAAACTGTTAAGACCTAGATGTATTCTGCTTCACTTATCTAAGAATGTTTATTTGTAAAATTTCATATATCAATTGTTGGTTGACCGAACTTCTTTTACATGGCAAAGACGTTTTACTGTTCTCATTCTACTAGTGACATAGAGAGTCATTTAAAATCTAATCTGTAATATATCATAGACTAGGCTTCACGCGTAAACAGTCATCTCTGTTTGTCAATAGGTCTGTAGCCGCAACTGCGAAATGCTGATTGTATGAAACTGTATTTTGGCAGGCAGCCAAGCGAATGTGCTAATCTGTGAAACATTTTTCAAGTAAAAGTAACTTTTCGTAGTGGTATGTTGATTGTATTGATCTCTGCAGATAACTAACTTTTTAAAAGCTTCAAAATTATGCTTATAAATAATGTTATCACATCAACATGTCTATATATATGTGATATTAGCTCTGCCCGCTACTTCGTATGCGTAGATTTCGACTTTGATAAAAAATACCCTATGTATATAATAATTTATAAACTATAAGCCTTTAAAGTTTCATGAAATTCTGTCCAGCATCTTTATTTGTTAACCGATTGAAATGAAAAAATACTAAATATTTAATGAAGCCCTTCACAATATAATCCTGAAAACTGCAATCAAATCTGATTAGCTGTTTCTGAGACTACCATGCACAAACGTAAAAATATTGACTTCAGAAAAATTTACTTAAAAGTATGAGGGATAATTCATTTGAACTATAATATTGAAATTGATGTGGATAAGACTTACCGAATTGGGATTTGTTATTATTTATGATTTGTTACAATGAAAACATTATTTATGACGTAATTAAACTATTGTCGAAATAAACGAAAATACAAAAATGTTATAAATCTAGATATTCTGGACATACGTGTATCTTAAAATTTTATAAAATAATTACATAAAAACTAGTTTTTTTTTTATTTGGGTATATTGTCGAATATCTTAACTTAAAAACATAAATCACGCACGTACTTTAAGTTACTGGCATATCCATATTAGGATAACGTATTGAAATCCCTACAAATTGCACTACCTATTCTAACCTATTAATCACCGTCACCTAAGTACATGAGTAGTGATTGGACGAGTGGAAAATATAATATAACAGCAGACTGACTAGGATATATGGACCTACCCCTATGGTCATTTATCACATCAGGCGTAATTTTTTTTTTAATCATACCCTCCTTTTTTCGTTTTAAATACAAATATACAAAATAAGGCCTATTCACTGGATCTAGTACGCACATTGAAGCTCGACAGCGTGTCCATTATAAGTGATCGAACGAGTCAAGCAACTGCGGGCGCGATCGTTCATCCAACCAGAACGTTCGTAGCAAAAATTTTATAACCGCTTCCGCTCCAGGGGATACTTAAAGCTGTCGGACCCGGTTATTATCTTTACTCAGGTCCTTCGCCAAAACATAATGACATAAAATAGATCATAAATGAAATCTATCAGAGTACGGAGCGTAAAGCGTCTTTTTCGCGAAAAAAAATACAATAACAACAGAAAATAACGAAAACGATGAGAAAAGTTACACAACAACATAATCATCTAATCTTTAATAAGCCTATTACAATTACACCCCATTATGACATGAAAAAAATGCTGGGTTTTAACATTATTCCGCAGATATTAATTATAAAACACAAGAAAATCAACAACAACACTTCTGTTCTACGACATATCTTTTATTAATCTATTTAACAACAACAACAAAAATAATATCTTCAACATCAAAGTAATACATTAATAATTTAGACGGTTGTAATAATTGACGCGTGAAACCCAGATATTAATATAATCTAATTCTCAACGTTGTCATCAAACTTCCTAGAAGTGCCACAACTGTGAAAATTCTGATTGTATTATACAGCAGTTTGGCACTGCGCCAACTCGCCTGCGCTTGACTGCGTGTCATTCGCAATAACGTTCGCTGTGTAAAAGAACGGCGCAGATGCTATCAAACACAATGAAACAATAAGTATAATTTGTTTTTAGTTACAATTAAACTTAAATTGTTTTAAGCGGATTAGCGCGGAAACTTGAAATCCTAAACGATCGACCGTTTTAAGCAACTACGGTCGCGGTCGGGAGTAGATGGATGACCGTTAGTGGCTAAAAAAGTGTATCGCTGTTGATCCCGGCTGTTAGTTAGATTGCAAAGTTAAGTCATATCAGAAGGCCTCTAGGCAACATAAAACCTTCAACATCTATTTCGATGATTATATTTTCCACCAATCCGCACCATGGTATAGCATATCCTAGGCCTACTTATTTATGCGAAGGTACCCGTGTCCTGTAGTGGGCCACTATGGGTTGAAATCAACTTAAATTTTATTACTTTAACTATAACCCAAAGTTTGTAGTAACTATCTCTCAGCTACGAAAAGCTTTGTATATAATTTCGAAATAGATAATCAATTCTGATAAATCTTGTTTGCGTTCGCGTCTTAATTATATGTCGTGTCTATTGAGTTATATATACGGATTTTATGTAAATCGAACGATCTGAAGGTCATCGTCGCCCATGAACATTAATAAGAACAAAAACATCATTGATACTTATCAGCTTCCAAACCCAGCCAGAACAGTTAGAACACGAGCTACAGCAGATGACTCAAGTAAAGGCCAGGGGGGATTCTTAGAAATATTATATTACCTGTAATAATATGAATCACTTAATATGAATACTTATGATATAATCATCACGTAAAATCTCAAACTAAGAAATTTATGGCAATTGTCGTCCTAGAGCAGTATATGAGTTTACGATTATTATCTATTATAATACTGTGTGAGTAATACGGTTTTTACAAGGCAATAAAGCATTCTATGAGGTAATTTAGCAAGTCTGAAACTGTACAAAGGTTAAGGGAACAGGAATACTAACGATCAACTTCAAGTGAAGCAAATAGCTTTAAAATAAGAACTGTAGAAAGCAATACGTTTAAATAAGATGCCAACTGATAAACCTACTTCCCCCATTTAGAAAGTCGGACGCAATAAAATGTTTATTAATACCCATCTTCAATAAACTATGCTTTTGAAATTGAACAATAACTAAGAAACGGAACGATTTACCTCTGCAAGTCCACCTGTGTATAATGAGGGAGTTTTCAAGACGAGAGTGAATAGGCTTTTGTAAGTTAGTGCGCTCAACACCCTAGTCTCCATCGCCACTTACCATCAGGTGGGATAGTAGTCAAGCATTGACTTATCTTATGTAAATAGATATAAAAATAAATTTTCTTTTCCGATGAATGGTTCAGTTTAATTTCTAAAATATTTTTGTCTCTTAATAACAATTCTCGGAGCAACAAACTTATTAAATACTGTAATTGAAAAGGAATATCACGGAAGCAGTCCTCCAATTTCGAGGAGAACAAGATTTGAAAGTTTTCTGTAAGTGTTCCATTATCGCGCTGCAAATGGCTATAAGCACGCGAACACTCGATACCATTCAACTGAATTTTCGAAGGAAAAGTATTAAGTGCAAATCGGTACTTTAGCGAAACACCTAGATTTTTTCTTGTCTTATTTGCATTTTCGCTGGTTAAACGTTAAAGTAAATTATTAAAATATTTAAATTAATTTAGATTATATACGATGCTATAAATTTTCTTTGAAATAGTTTTTGAGTCCAAACTAGGAAACAGTTCCTTGGCTGTTTGTAGTGGGATTTAGTTAAAGAGTTGCCCGGCAAAGAAGCTTCTTTCTTATAGTTTCAATCTATAAATGAGGCGATTAAGTTTGATAGTTGGTTTGAACGTGGTACCTCTAGAATCCAGTCGAATTTTAACTATTTTGTTTTCGTATGATTGGTGAACGAGGAAAGCTTAAGACTATCTAATATTACATTAACATTGTTGTTTAACCTGAAATATTAATATTTATAAAGTAAGTCGGAAGAAAGAGCGTTATCGAGTTATGTACTTCATCCACGTACGTTGGGGTAAGTCTAATTAAACGCTAAAACGTTAAACGCTAACACACTCATACCCCCGCATTAGGATTCCCTGTATCGCGGACAACACAAATAACACATCACTAACCCCCATAACCTGAGAACAAATCATTATCTCTCTCACAAATATCTGCCCCGGCCGGGAATCAAACCCAGGGCCCTCGCTTCGCAGAC
>DWPA01006454.1:0-10977 GCA_018251375.1 Calpodes ethlius
AGTCCTTGGACGAGTTCGCTCTCTGTGTAGTCTTTTTACTCGTGTGCTCGAGGCAAGAATAAGCAAACCATCTATTAGCTGGCACCATCCATTAAGCGGTCCGCCCTGCCCCGCGCCCTCCCCGCCCCGCCGCCGCCCCCGGCCCGCGGGGACCAGCGTGTGAGTGAGTCACGACACCAGGAAACGATGAGTTTCGCCGGTCATCAATAATCACACCCTTGGCTCGTAATTTATAGCTAGAACTATCACGAAATTTCGGTGAAACAACAATTAATTTTGCACGTTATTGTACCATGTTGTTCGTGGGAGCGAAGGAGTGATGCTTAGTAACTGAGTATTATATCATGCACAAACAGAGGGAAGTCGCGGCCGCACCTCGTATCGCCGGCGAGCTGGCTGGACTGGTGCTCGCCACCAGCCAGTTTCTACTTCCGCAATATATCACAATACTCGTCTGGAAGTCCCATGACTAAGACTTGTTGAAAATCACGAGAGAAAACCCAGCTTGCAGTGCACTGTACGAGTAAATGAGTAAGTACTAATGAAACGAGGAACCCGCTTTCTCTCAAAAACTTTAAAAGCATTTCGCAGTTTTGTACAAACGTTGACATTATACAATGGATACGCACGTCAGCTACTGCTAACTAGACGAGTAAAAAACGTGGTAACACGGAGCCCAGCTACCTTCGCGGCAACGGACCTAAATTCATCGGCCATCCCCTTGTTCAGAAGAGTGCTTTTGTTGTCGAGGGGTAAACCTTCAAAATGTAACCGTGCCATGAGAGCGACACATGGTTACGTGGGATTTTTATCGCACTAAAACGCCCCGCGTGATCCGCCTCAGCGCTAAACGGAGGACTCCGAGATCACCAAAGGAACGCAACCGGATTCCTCAGGAAAGTGCCTAGGCAGGGATTAACTTGGATCAGGTGGATCTTTACACCATATGCATTTCTTGAAAATTATCTTGAATGCAGTAGACTGTGAGATACGAAGGCCACTCTGTTATACGTTTTGACAAAGAAACCTTACAGTTTCTTATATAATCAATTAATTTTCTTAAAAACTTCAATGCACGTGGACCGAAATGCACGTGGCCATTTTTACATCACGCCAATAAAAGCCAGCTCCTCTCTCTCGTCTATAAACCTCCAGCAGCCCGCCCCCGCGCCGGCCGGATTTAAAATTTCACACACGTTGGTTCTTAATTACCATCGAGGCGATTACAGCGCCGTATTCAATTAGCGTAATTGCCGATCGACCCTCCAAGTTGTTATTGCAGGTTGCGTTGTGCGCTGTACGCTGTACGCTGTAACGACCGAGGACCGGCCGCCGCTCGAGAGCACTACATACACTACACCCGAGTACGTTATGATGTAATATGAGGCTCGTCTGTCTAACTTTGCCAAACTTAACGTTATTGTATGCCCTAAACTTAGGTATGGTCAGCAAAACTCATCGGAATTATGATTTTAGTAGAAATGATCAGATTATTTTGTTTCATTCAGTGATGTCATCCTGGACGGAAAAGTAAATAAAATTGCTCTCGAGCCTCGGCTGAAGCACGACTAGTGTTGAGAGTGGTAACAAGTTTGGCAAGTTTCGCGTAATTATTATAATGCCAGTAACATTATTAAAAACTTGTAACCATACAAATATGAATGATTATTTATCATAATAATTATTACGCGAAGCTCTATTTGTATAGGGTTGCTTGGTAAAGGTTGGTCAGAAGCATGAGTTAGGCGTTTTGATACTCCAGACCACTTCCTACAGTCAAAATCTCACTTGACTTGTGGTGTTAAAAGTGGTAACGATACAAAACTCTGATCATGTCAAAAGGGTCTGTAACTTAAGTATCTGGTAATAATATTTTTGTTTAGCGCAAGATACCTGGTTTGATACCTGGCCAGTCATTTATGTGTCAGAAAACATTAGTTCTCGGGTGTATGTCGTTAATTGTTTATATCTGAGCATGTGATCATTTTTATAAAATAAATTTCGTCACGAATTTCATTAACTGTAATGGAATTTTGTATTCGATCATCCATTTATGACGCTGACCGTACATCCATTAGAACAAGCCCATCAAGACCGTCCAATTACCGCGTAGGCTATTCTGCAATGATCTTTAATGTCAGAATGAACGAACCGTAACATATATTTTTATTGATTTCAGATTAATGGTTCATACTACGTCACTTGGGGACAACTTACTATTAAATTATTTCTCTTGTTGTGGATGTGGGTGACGGTGACTACTTTACAATAGACTGATTAAAAAGTAAAAATCTCAAAAGTATAAAATGTTATCATAAAACATCAGTTGGAATAGTTATAAACATAAGTGCGTGTACATATTTATATCTATGTTCTCCATATATTTTAAATCGTTGATAATTCAGTCGTGAATGTTAATGTTATCCGACTGTACCCACTGGATGGGTAATGAGGCATTTTGAAATGGATCTAAACCGCAGGCCCCTTCTATAGGTCCCTTGCCATGTTATTATGCCGTCCCAACACAAAGAGTAAAATGTAATTCAATGACAAGAAATCCAAAGACGACTTAAAAGCGTCGTGACTTTTAAGATATCCTCTTACCAACTGTTCACACACACACACACATAGACACACGCACGCAAACAGGATGAAGCAGCTAAGAGAAAACTTATCATATTTGGTCATTTGATATGCGAGGGCCTTCGTGTTAAGGTGCGTTCACATCGCGAGCGTTGTTTTTAGGGTAAGTTATATTTTGACTTACAACGAATGTAGAAGCGAAGCTTACTAAATTAGTAAGATGATATGTAATCTCGTATTAAAGGTGCGCAAGTATTCAAGTAGCAAGTTATTACTTAGGAGTATTAGTACCTACGGTATGTCGATGATACAGCCATGATGGAGCCATTTAAAAATGTAGTACTTTGTTCGAAAATTAAGCTTGTACATCGCCACATCGCGAGCATCTCAAAATGGACATTGATAAGACAAAAATCAATTCGAACGTCCAAGTGGGGTGACTTAATGATTGTTCTTGACGACTCCGCCATCGATATTGTAGATAACTGATCAAATTGAGTAAGTCCAACTTGGAGAAAGAACTTACTCGAAAATTTAATTTCGAGAAATTAAGTCATATAATACATTAAATACATTCTTGAAGGCAAAGATTCTGAATCAATGTATGTCTTCGAACTCAGCTCCGGTCAGAATGCCACATATCTGGGAAGCCCGTGTCCAGCAGAGGGCGTGTAAAGTGATGGGTAGTTGGATTTGTTCGATCGCCATTTAAAATGTATCTAGTACACAGAGCGACGCCAAATCGATGAAACATTGATGTTTCGTATAAATTATCATGTTATTAATGATATTGTCAAGCAATAAACAGTTACTGCAGCGCCATCTATGCGTTAACCTTACGTATAATGGATTCATGATTTAAGCAAATGTGTTCCGTATAAATGTTTACACACTCTTTTCAATATTATTGAATCAATTAGTTCGAATGATTATCCCATTAGATGCAGCTTCAAAGCTTTAAAAATTGAGTCTAAATAATATAAAATGTACTAACAATGTTTATATTTATATCAACACTAAAAAAATAACGTACATAGTTAATAACAACAACAACCTTGATTTTCGGGTTTTACATACTATATTCGTGTTGTACTTTGATATTTAACGAATGAATTAGAAATTTAAAATACCAGAATAAATAATAAAATTAAGTTTCGTACTGCTATAAATCGTAAATGCCCGCGGTGAGGACACGCCCTTACGATATCAAATGTAAGGAGAATGTGCACATTTCCAACAGACGAACGTAATCTTCCAACATTTTTTGATCACAACGAGTCAATATTGAACCCTATTACCACGTCATAGGGTCACATGTGCTTCGATAAACACATGGGACGTCCCACAGATGTTTTTCGCATTAAGAAAACATGAATTACTAGTTCAATAGGAGCTGACGGCGTACGGTCGGCGGCAAAAGTCGTTACATTCATTTAATATACTGTGAAACTTATAGCAACACTATTCTGGCTTCATTATTGAGATTTATACTTGTTACGTATAAAATGTGTTGTCGATCTCGACGAGAACTTCCACTTGGAAACCGAAAAGTAATTTAGACGGGAGAACGGTTCAATAAATCTATGAATTTGAAGTTGTTGGAAGTTGAATAGGATATTTGTACGAAAGTTAAAGGTGGTGGCTTCTTAAGCTACTCCGAGATCCTGGTGCCCAGCAGTCTTTAGTGTCTATTAGTGGGCAATATGTCGAAAGGTGTCGATCATTATATACAACTAATTTATATTTCTGCTACGTTTTTGTTATAAAAGAGGGGAGTGAATGCCTATCAGTTACAATTACGCCATTACAAAGGGTCGAATGTGCACATTGGACCTTTTTGGAATTTATAATGTTTGTAGCAGGCATTGTTACAAGTTACTAATATATATTTATTGGAATATTTTTTTGTATCTATGTAACACTTAATTGATTTAAATGATAATGACAAATTTGTAATTTTTACGGGTAACTGGGATATCTTTCATCACGATAAATGAATTTGTTTCCGCGGGATACAAGTGAGAACCTACGTAGGTCCAGTCTGAGAATTGATATTTAATGTTTTGACAGCATAATTATAACAACTACAAGAAAAAAATAGCTGTTCAATTAGTAGAAATAAATTTGGTGGTTATGTTTTGTACACAACAGTACTGGTTGTCTGTTTAGGCCGTTCTCGGTCGTTCTCGGCACACAATTTAAACTCCATTTACATGGCGACGTTGACGAGCGGCGCGAATCTGACCGCGGCACGGAACGTCGCCGCCAGACCCGCGCTCGATGCATTCTTGATTGTTATGGAAAATGTTATTATTTGCAGCGTGTTGGGCACCCACGGCTCGCATCAACTATTCCTGCAGCAGCGCGCGTATATAAACCTACTTTATTTTTCACTTCTTTTTTTGCGTTTAGGTATATATTCATTACGCTACTGCTCATATTAGGTAATAACTTTCTGTGAAGCCTGTATAGCTCTTGTCTTAACTTGTCATGTTCTGGCCGGGGGCAAGTTATTTTGTTCTTTTCTCTTCTTTATTGAGCGGCAACGCATTGGCAATGCCGCTGGTGTAAATGATGTCGGTGGGTGATAGTGACCATTTATCATTAAGCCTTCTGCTCATTTCGTAAAAAAACAAGAATATTGAAAGTAACATTATATACCGATAGATATTATTCATGAGGTAGGAGACAGTGCTGGCATTATTAATTAACTTTATATTGTAATTAATTCCGTAACTAAAACAATAGGAAGTAGTGCTTAGTTCCACACCGTACTAGTTGGTAGAGGAGTTCAATAGCAAAACGCTATAACCACAGAATGTGCAGGAAAGCACCAATCGCCGGTCGGAGCAGGAACAGAACGGAACAAAACAACAGTAAACAGGAGACGTTATCGCCGCGCAGCCATCTCTCACTCACCCACACAACCCATAAATAGAATGGGAAAACAAAATCTGTATTAAAACGCTTTCGTACCTTTCTATTAAAAGTGAATTCCTGAGTGAATGGTCTGCGCATGAGAGGCGAGCGTTAATGCAAACAGGGGCTGCGAGTCGAGCGAATGATGCACACGTTCATTTATTCCTACAATTCAATTTCAGTGAATACTAATTCGTGGTCGCCTAACGGTTAAAATTGGTCCGAAGTATGCAATGCACAGGATCCTTCTCATCTTTTAAGAGATCCAAGGCGTTTTGCACCACGCTACTCACCTTTGGATGATTTTTGGTCATTGTCAATAGTGTTTTTACCACCTGGAAATCTTTATATTTCGTTGTGACTGTTCATTACAAATATTCTAATATCTTTAAACGAGTAATTCTTATATATATATTTATATATCATCGATCACGGAAAGGGCCGCAACGATTTTCTTGGAATTTTGTATCTAGGGGGTTTCGGGGGCGATAAATTGATCTAGCTAGGTTTTATTATCACAAAAAGTCGTTTTAACCGTGTTTTCATTGAATAAAAATCTCATGTCATATGAATATGTCATATATATGTCATGAAAATCATTAGAATACGAAGGTAAATTTCGCCACTATTTAAGTATATAGAATAGCTTAGTCGGGAAATCGGCGCCTCCTTTCGAGTTCCTTCTTTTTGTGAGAAAAAATATATTTATTTATGTCGGTAAGATCAAAATATATTATTCATCTTTCATCAGTAAGTAATTTGTATAGTTATAAATAAATATAATTTCAAAACAACACCGTTTTAAAAAAAACATCGAGCAAAACTCGGTCATCCAGGGACTAATTTGTTATGATTATACAGCCATATGTCGATAATGTATTTTTTGACAAGATGTATAGGGAACTACCTGATTATTGTAATTAATTTTGTGTTTGATTGTATTTAATCAACAAATCACGCAATCTCCTCAAAATTAATTTGTAGAAGGCACTTACGAGTATATTGAAGTAAACGTCATGAAGGCAGTCAAACAAATCAATCGTGAGCGAACGGACCGAATGGATTGCGTTGAGACGCCGACGTCACCGGCGCGATGTTATCGCGCGGTCAGTCGGCGGCCGGCACCGGCGATCAAATGCCGGGATAGCGATACTGCCAATGCTAATTGGGTTCTGTTCCTAATTAATTATGGGCGGTACGTCTTTGAGATCTAGGCTCTACGAATATACCCAAATTCGGTACGAAACGGGAACGTTAGGACTCTTGTGGATTAGGAAACTTCGTCGGAAAGCAAACATTTGTACATAGATGTCCGTTTGGCTGCGGGTGAACACTAGAATTCATAGTTAAGCCCAGTTCGTCTTTCTATGCAAAGTTTTCTTTTTGTTAGGGCCGTACAACTCGTACCGATCGTGGCCTGCTCGTAAACATGAGTCTATACGCGTATTAAGTATTTGTTTTGATGTTTGAACTCGGCCCTAGCGGATACGCTCCAAACTGAATACTAAAGTAACAGTATAATATAAGAACGCGTTAACATCGTATTATAAACGGCAATACGGCGCGTACAAACTGTACAATGTATATGATTTTAGGAGACAATGCCGCATTTAGCTACGTACATTTGTACAAACAATGGCCAACATTGTGGTTACATGTTGTTGGAGAAAATACCCGACCCGCTCCGGTCGTAAGTGGACCGCGGTCGGCGTGCAGCGGGCGGGCAGCGGGCGGCACGCGGAGCGCAGCGGGCAGCGGTCGGCGAGTAGTCACGAACGTGTCATTGCTGGGGCACGTCCACACTAACGTTGTAATCATACTTCTAACCAAGTGACCCATGAAAGTACGGACCGCAGCAGCAGCATCTCGAATTCATATCTTAAAGTAATCTATATAATATATTTTACGATTTTGAAATCTTTAATTGATTACAATCAATTTAAATAATTATACATACTTGTTTCTAAAATTAGGTATTGTTTAATGATACATTTGTGTAACAATAGATTTTTTTTACTTAAGACCAGCAACGATCTTTAAGCTCACAGATACTTAAATTTTTGTTTCAAGTTAGGTTTTTAATGCTTCCCCAGAGAGATACACTCATAAAGTAGCTAGTTAAAGTGATGTTAATCGCTTAAAATCGAAGGGAATCCTATTTGTTTTTTTACGGTCGATCGGAATGGCTCACGTGTTGCAGAGGCAAAAGCTACACCCACGCCCGTTTCCTATTTTCAATTATATGTTTTTTACACTGGTATGCACCCACTACTCGGCTCAAGCTGCACTGCATTTCCTGCCCCGGCCGTTACATTGTTGCCGACCGTACTCACGAGTTTGAGCCTGTCACTTGGTCGTGACGAACCGCGTCATTTGCTGCGGAAACCATTATTCTGCGTCGCGTCAATGTAAGCCTTATCTCCGTAACGTAAAGGTTATTTATGCGTGCGCGGTGCCGACGGCCAAGCGTGACTGCTCGCTCGAATTACCAATTAACTGACATCGGCTAACTACTGACTACATTCACGAAATAGATATGTAGTACCTTTCTCGACGACAATAAAAACACCGTGTCGACTGTCGTTACACGTATAACGACAACAGTTCCTTGGATTCTGTTCCGAACATCCGTTGCGTGCTCTATATGTGTAGTAACCGAAGGAAGGAGGTAGAGGGGATCACTTGCCCCCCATTGGATTTTGCATGCTTTCCATTACGTACTTACTTTTATCCATAAGTTACTACGCGATTGTTCCCTCTCCTTGACCAAAACTGATTTTACCCTCCCTGGACCAGAACTCGGGTATTCCCATGCGGGCACTCCTCATTGTATCTATTTAAATTCTTCACAACGTTCGCTTTTTACTCAATGATTGGACGCATTTACCATACCAGATACATACTACAAAGGAACTGAATCCTGCCCTTCCAACTACAACACATTATTGTGATAAATTATTAATTAACTATAACAAAGGACTCTGTTCGTGTAATTTTCCTTAATTGCGGCATTACGCTATCCAAACACAAATCTGTTCTCGATTTCAATATGAAACAAGTTAAAGGAACTCAAACTTAAATTATTTGTATTTATTTTATAAGGTAATGCCATTAATACACGCAAACATACTGGGTCCTTAACTCCTCACTCACGGAAAGAAACATCTTTCGAAGCGTAATAAAAATAATTATGTAGATTTATAGTTATTAATTTAGTAAACATTTGTAATGTAATCACCTAAATATAATTTCTGAGTGAAATAACACTTTTAGGAACGGTATTTAACTATATCTAAAATAACAGACGAAAATGCCTGAAAGTAACTTCATCCATATCAAAATCGAAAGATGTTCTCGTGAGTTTCTTTTGCAATTTCCTTTCATCCATAATAAATTATATTTCAGATAAAAAGCTAGATGTAAAAATAATAAGTTCATAAGTGTATAAAACGCACATTGTTAGAGGAGCCCCGAGCCCAGCAGTGACACTTATGAGTAGTAATGACGATGATGACGATGATGAAATGTATGGAAAAGTGCACACATAATGATTTTGCAAGACAATGTGAGCATTATATACCCAACAACAAAACCTGTGTTAAATGTTACAACTAAATGTCTAGTTCATAAATAAAACCGGCCGTGAATCCATACTAATATTATAAACAGGAAAGTGTGTTCGTTTGTCTGTTTGACCTTCACGTTTGGTCTTGTCCCGGCATTGAGTAGGGTTATTGTACATAGTATGATTTTGTGTGAAGCGATTGAGTGACTTAGACTACTTTTTATCGCAAATAGCAGCTCACGAGAAGATCCAATATGTTACGTAATTAAAACCCACATAAAAAGGTATTTTGTGAGTTTGTATTTCGAATGCTACGTTGATATTGAGTGACTTAGGCTATATTTTATTTAACCTTAATTTCACCCGGGTGAAGCCGAGACAGGCTAATAATAAACATTTTCAATACGATCAAGTTACAGACAACATAATCCAGTTAAAACTGGGCTAGATTTACGAGCCGCCGCCTAATTCTCTCGCAAAACTAATTGGAAACTAGATTTAGTATTGGAGGCCAATCGATTAGTCACCAGCTTCTATAAATCAAATTGACATTGAATGGTTCAGCGTCACGTGGCACTGTTAGTGGGATTACCTTGTCCGATCCCATTGTTACATGAGGTCGGATATGATTTTACGATAGAAATATGTTCTTGCCTCATCTGTGTTAATGTTCATTGGCAATGCCTGAAAGCCCTCAATTAACGCGTTCAATGTGTATATACATTAATAAAGCTCTATACAAATTTTACTTACACTTAATTTGTGTGTCGATTGACGTATTTATTAGAGTTCTAAACTAATGTTCATGTCTGCGTGATGCCATTTTTAATGCGTTAATTAACTCGTTAGGGTACAGATGTAGCAGAGAAATAATAGTACTTACATAATACTGCTTATTCAAAGTAACGAGTGTTAATGTAAATAATTGGTTATGACATTACTAACATTACGTCGAAGTCAGTGTGACGACCTGTTCATGCTAGGGCTGTGACAACCCTAAATTTGTCATGTTTTGTTCAAACTCGACGTTAACTAGATACTCGCTTGGCAGGTGAAATTGATACTATATTTATATATGTGTCTCTGTTTAGACCTTCCTACATAATCAGACGGACTCAGATCATATATTGATACAAAATGTATCACAAATAAACGAGGCCTAAAACAATCAATTATCTGCCCACACTGTCCGGAATTAAGCCCTGAATCTAAAGCTCAGTAGAACTCAAAGCTAGAGTACAACTATGTACACCACGCGAATTACAACTGTTAGGTACAGTTTTTACATCTATACAGTCGTATACACTAGACTATGGTCGCGAGATATTAGAATCTATATACTTGTCACAACTGGGTATTGTATTCTTAGGTGATAGCAAATGAACTTGCAGAATCACCGCTGTCGCCCGTGGACACCAGTGGCAAACCTCGTATATCGTACTGCAGGGGTGGAGTTATAGTTAATAAATCCTATTAGTATTAAGTGTTAATAAGAATAACAGTTATTTTTTTCCTAATGACAGCTGCGGATGTTACTGTGAGTGTAGGTTAGTCCTGTTAGTAAATACAAGTAATCGCAAATTGTGGAAATTCACGCGAACGTCGGTGCGTCAAAGTCGATTGTTTTGTTTGGTATGATTGTACCTCCCGGCACTTACACCTACGTGTCACGGATTTCTTTACCAATATTGATACATTTGTATTAATTAGATCATCTTGAACCTCGTGTCACGTCTAAAAATGTATACACCTTGTAACATAATTTCCAATATTTGTTTAATTTATTATCAGCTCCGATTAGAAGTAAGGTTCTGCAGAAATGGGAAGAGGGCGTTACGGTATAACGCGTCTCGGCTTCGTTTTTAGTTGGCTAGCATCAATCAGAACTGGTACGTCATCGAAACCTTAGT
>DWPA01006455.1:0-10977 GCA_018251375.1 Calpodes ethlius
TATAAATATATGTAAGCGTTTAACTATATTTCAAAGCCTATTTACCTAAAGATATACAGAATTATTTCATTAATAATATTTCAGACGTTTTGGATATAAATTTTGTAAATACTAATATTATAGACGCGAAACATTGTTTTTATTTGTTTGTCTTTCTTTCATAGCCCAATAAAGCGTCCTAATAGTCCTAATTTGTGATGCGCAGATTGTTAAGAATGACGAGTTTCATAGAGTTTTATATTTTTTTACCGCGAAAAAACATCTCACTGTTGTGAAAGGATCCATTACGATGCATATTTCAGCCAAATTTAAGGAAGTGTTCAACAACAAAGCATTGCCTAGCAACCATCGATAGAAAAAAATCAACAACGAAGTAGGGGGTAATCTAGTAATTACTAATCTTTTACTTTACAAGTCAATCTTATAGTTTAAGATAAATTATATATCTTTAGTACAACAAAGATGATCTTTATAGTATGATGACAGACAATTACGAACAGAGGTAGTCCATATGTTCGTCAAGACATAAGGTAATCTACAGGGTGCTATTTTTAAGTTACAGTGTGTTTTTGTTATCTTTATGTTTAATACAATACTAGGTATATGATGGCTGTATGTAGAAGCAATTTTTTTCGGATTCTGTATATATGTAAGAAACTCGGGTTAAGTACACTATTTATAACTCACGAACGGCTGAACTGAAAATTGGCGGGGAGGTAGCTCAGAATCAGGAGACAGACATAGGATACATTTCGTTGTAAAAATAAAGGTTTAAAAGGGTGCAATAAGGGATGAATATTTGTATATAGAATGTGTTTTCTTCAGCTATTTATATGTGAACTTTTTGGTTTCCACGTAATTTGACCACATTTAAAAGAAAAAGCTTTCCTTGCATGACGTAAATATCAATGACGTAAAGTCATACCTAATAGCTTGGGATCATGCGGCCGAAGCCGCGGGCGGAAAGCTAGTATATTAATATTATGAAAACAGTAAACACTCTTTTATAATGCGAAAAATGACACTGCTGTTCATCATTGAACACTTCCCTCATGTGCATCAGGTCGTTCTCGTTATAATAAAGAATTGTCAAGGAAACTAAAGAAATGTGTAAAATTTAAATTTCGAACAAAAAAAAGTATTATAGTTCTAATTTAGATTTGCAACATTTGACTCAAACAAACATACTAACAAATATCGCAAGTTAAATAAAAGCTTTAACAAACTTTTCTTTTCTTTTATTTCAAGCCACAGACTGCATAACAATATTTTTCAAAATGTCTACCTATTTATCAGTGTTATACTATGTTGAGTATGTTACAAGTTTGAAGTTATACAAGATATTTTATTTTCATTTGAAAATATAAAAAAGATAAATTAATAAAAAGACAATGATATCGATTTAAATTGAGGTAATATGTCAATTTAAAGAATCTCGTGCAAACATTTTAGAGTGGGAATATTAAGGCGTTATTTTTCCGAAGCGCAGGCATTTAGTAGTAAGTAATAAAAATGTTGTTTCGAATAACATCATCCTTTATAGTGTAGTTAAGAAAACTGTATTGCCTTTTTAAATGTAAAATGAGATGCTTGCATTTGAATTTCATAACTTTAATTTTCTTTCCCTTCTTACATTCATCACAATTTTCATTTGCTTTTCTTAAGCGTATATGATGCGAATAATAAATTACTTTTAGAGTATTTTTTCATTTGAAATACTAATATTTTCTTTCACCTACGACCTTATTAAGAATGTTTGATAAAGAAAAATATATGAATAATTATATTATTACTTTTTCTTATACTAATAAAATAGTTGCGTTGGTCTTAATAAGTTTCATTATAATTTCTGAATAAGTTATAACTTTTCAAGGACATTTGTAAATTAACCTTTTTAAAAGGATGAATTTTTAACATACGCTACTTTGCTTGAAGATCATTTATTTTGGGTAAATAAAATTTCAATGTCTTTTTTTCAACATTAAGTTGTTTAAAAAGGTTTTAAACACGTCTATCTGTACATTAATTGGAATTAACTAATATTTTTTTTATCATTTTAATGTTGAGTTATTTAAAAAGGTTTTTTAAAGACAATTAATATATAGGCTTTTTTACAGTTAGGTAATAAAAGTTTTTTTTATATAATAATATATAATGAAAAAAAACATAAATATCACCCTGTATAAAACAACCAAAACTTGCATTAAAGTTGGTTATAACAAGATAGAGCTTTTCGATTAAAATCCAAAACAACATCTGTTACAGTAATCTTACTTGGCCATTATTGGCAATAAAAACAGTACGCGAGACATCACTACTGGGGTAGCAGAACAACAAGACAACATAAAAACCTTACTAGTATTACTTTATTTTTATTTACTTTTCGGTTCATCCAGACTATAATCTTTCGGATATAAAAGTAAATGGGAAAACAATTGAGCGTTGTATCGGTGAATTGTTTTGGAAATTGTACGGATTATTTTAAGTTTGTTCAATACAGACATGTAATGAACGGTTATGGTTATACAGGGTGTAGAGCAGACGTGGAATATTCTTATAAAGAAATTTGGTACCAAATATTTAATTCAATTTTTCTTTTTTAGTTAACTCAGATAATAAATAGGTAAATATTATTCACTTATAATGAGTAGGTAAGTTTTGTTAAAGATTTTTTTTAAATATTTAAAATAAAAAAAGGCTTTTAAATCAACTAAGTGATTAAAGGCGTTGTCTAAATAAGATCATTCAGTGAAAACCACATTCAAATTTCTTAAGCTTTCTCTGAAATTGACGTAGCAAAAGGAGACAAAGAGGCAAATTTTCTCAAAACCTTTCTTATAACAAAAAGTACAATAATTATTATTTATTTAGTGTTTCATAATATATTCCCTTTTGATTTAAATAGCAATAGGAACAGACATTGAGACATTTACGGGGTTTAAAGAAAAACAGTCTTCGAGATTAAAAACAACCCTTACTGTTGATGTCGAAATGACTTCACGTATTCCAAGCTAAATACGACCTTTCGAATGGAAAATGTCATTATTATTTTAAATGGTTGTAGCAATAAAATGCATTCTAGAGGTTATATTAGTCTTTTGTTTTAAATGTACAGTTGTAAATTGTAATATCGTATGTAATTGTAACATTACTTTGATTGTTGAATGGCTCCACTTTTTACATACACGATTCAATCAGTTTCGTTCAAAATGAAAGGCAAAAGTAAACCGCGCATTTTCGGCATTATGAAACACAATGCATAAATAATTTATCAGTTTATTTTCACTGCTGTATTGTGCCGACAAGAGTTCATTATGAATGTATGAACGTGATTGAATTTCCCAAACCTCATACAGCAAGAAAACATTAAAAACAATTTGTCAACCAAAATGAATAAGATTTGACTTCTCAAAAAGCAATCAATCGATTCCATCAGAACAACACGGAATATTTCTTCGAACTCAAATGCCTGGCGGTCGAGTTAAAAAAAAATATTCGCACGCTGAAACGCGTATTCCATATTTAAAAATTCAAGCTGAACCATCTGGCACCCAATCGTACGCAGAGCGCGTCACTTTTAAAAACAAAACTGGTCAAGGAATGTACTCGGTCAGCCAAGTTGTTTTGCACCTGTCACTTCTCGGACCTGTTCTCAGCGGATGTGTCGTGCATTCACCCAGCGAGACCGAGATGGAGCTATAAGCGTGCCGAGAAAATGAAACAGACTTAATAAAAAATTGTAAGTCGAAAAGAGACAGGTATAACGTCGCGTGGCGCTAAAAAGAGACATAATAGCGAGCGTGATCAGTAATCCTGCTTTGCTTGTTATATTTAATAAATCCAGTTATAATAAGAAAGGTAGCGTGTACTTTGCGGGCTTCCGAAGCGCTGGTAGCAATTCCTTATGTGTATAGCATTAAGGCTTATTATTAACGAAATAACAATGTAAGCCCGCCTTTTATGTTAGGGTGCAAATGTACTGTAGCTATTTCGCATGGTATTAAACTTTTGTCAAAGTAATTAAGGTTTTATGACGTGGTTTATGTTCGTATAATTAGCAGGTAGATTACTTAAAGCCGGTTGTTAATTATTATATTACGGCAAGGTCTTTTTGCGCAAATGAAAGTTACATAGATATAGAACAGTTTATCTTAAATTATAATTAACGGTTCGTAGATACTATTATAAGCATTTAAAGTAAGACTTGGTGTAAAATTAAAGGTAGTTAAAGCGGACTTTCATGGTACTTCAGTGCGAATTAAATTATATATAAATAGACGGACGATTATCACTTTATCTATGCTCTACACATCACCAACACGTCGGTGTTTCCTCCTGAGTATAATGTGGGAGTCTTCAAAAGGAGAGTGAATAGGCTCTTTATAAGTTAATGCGCACAACATCATAGACTACATCGCCACTTACCATCAGGTGGGATAGTAGTCAAGCACTGACTTATTGAACGTAAAAAAAAATGTAGAAGGACACTAAAAATATTTACTAATTTAGTGCACTTTATTGTCTATTATTGCGTAGTCACTTACTAGTTGACGGGATTATTTAAAAATATAATCTGAATAATAAAAAAAGCTATCTAGTCCATTCTAGAACAAGTTTGGGAGAAACAATAGAAGAATCTGCAAAGAAGATATCTGATGCAATAACTCGGTCCGTTTACAAAGTCCAAAGTGTGAACCACCGAAGCAGCATGGATAGAATGGACTCAGCATTTCTAACAGTAGGTACAACAGAATAACTTAACACATAAATATCTAATCTAAATAGTATTTATGAAAAAAACAAAGCGAGTAGAAATTTCCAAGGTTTAATATTTTCCTCTTGTGTCAATGAACGATCCATTTGAAAGTTGCTTCATCATTTTACTGGCTATTTTCTCATCCATCGTATACAAAAACTGTAACTTTTGAAGCATAATCGATCACAAACTAGTGGGCACTGACTGGTCACTGACTGGGTTGGTAACTGAACTAATACATAGCTAGGTATTTGTTTAACACAGTGCTTGTAGATCTATATATAAGTGATTTAACTGAACTCATAATTTAAGATACTTTTTTTAACAACATTATAAAATGTTCTTAGGGAGCTGTGAAACATACAGTTTAGGCAACGCTCAAAAACCAGCGGATTGTATTTATCTAATGATCGGTCGAGTAAAACAATAGCAAAGTATAGGTAGGTGACCGCTAGTGGCATACATTTCTTCAGAACTTCCCTGCTTCTGGCGACACATAGCCATTGGTATTCGTTGGTATCTTAACATGCAATTCGATAAACCTCGGTGGAAGAACTTGGGGTCTCTTAAAAACATCCCCTTAAACACTTGGGTTGTCCACTAATCCACTGAAGCAGGTGAAGTATGCTTTAAGCTCCCTTATTTATAATATACTCGTACTATGTAGTCCTTTAATGAGTTTAAGGCATAGGAATAAGTAAGCAGTTGTATTTTGTTTCTCAATATTATTTTTTTTTATGAAACATAAATCATTTCTGGGTATTTGTAAACGAAAATTTAATTTGGAAATAAATAAGACAATGACACTTTTTGCCTGTCATTATTTTTCTCTTGAAAAATTCCAAATTGAAAGCAAAGGTATGTGCGTTCGTCAACGATCTCTTAACAATCGTAGTCAAAGTAGAGCAGTGACATGCTTGCAACTCCTGTCATTGACGGATGCGGCTGCACCGGACTCGTTACAGAAACGGACATTCCATCAATAGCCATCAATGGCCGCGCTTTTAACGAGCTCAGACGTTCGGAAACGTTCAGTTTTATTCGTCCAAACTGCGCTAAATGAATCACTTTGTCGTAACTCCATTTTGGTTGCACAGAAATTGCAGTGCCTCTCTTTTGTAAATTAAAACATGACTTAACTACTTGCTCGTTTGAATATCAGCTTTATTATTTGAGGACTGGGGCAAGGGTTAAGTTCCCAAAGGCCTTTGAGTTTTGTTATGGTTTAAAATAAATAGACAATTAAATACGTGAAAGCAATCACGTGTAATTTTCGTATACATATATACTGACTGCTTACAACATAACTATAAATATATATTGCCAATAATAAACTTGTTGTATTCTAAAAAGCCATGTCAAAGAGACTGACCCTTGTACCTATAGTCAAGTTACACTCATTACTTGAGTTTAAAAAACAACTTAAGCGACTAATTTGTAGAGTATTCTAAATGTTGACAGTTCTTAGAAGTGAATTTAACTTGATATTAGGTACGGTGTTATCTCCTCTACTTAGACTGTTAAAGAAGTAAAGCTTTTATGAGATATACGAAGGGTATAAAGATTAATTTATTTTAGCTACTTTCATAACGTAATATTCAATCTGTTATTCTGGCGCTCCGGTACAAATATTACATTTATCTTTATATAAGATAACAGCAATACCCACCATTTATGGGAAGGAAGGTATGAAAAGACCAGTTATGAAAGAAGTACAAACATGAAGATGCAATTAATTACTATGTCGGAAAGTTAAAACCAATTGGGTGCTTATTTTAGAGTCAGGTCCGCTTAGATATGATCTTGACGTTATATTGCCATAAATACTACGAGTTATTTATATCTACGTCTATAATCTGCAAATTAGAAAAAAAAATATTCTTTGTGATTTTTTTGGAGGATTATGATTAATGACATTATTTTTCTGTACTAAATGTCATTGCCATACATTTTCTAAGCGTATGAGTGAACAGAAAAGCGTTTAGTCTATACCGGAGGATCTTCTCCCGAGCGGTTCATGATAGGGATTTGTTGAGGTGATGGAGTAACTTCCAAAAGTATAATAAAAAGCAACTTCAAATTAAAATAATTTTATTTCATTTAATTTAGCTGATAGGCGGTTTTAATAATAAAATTAAACGATTATCGGTATATCTTTCCATAGTAGGTACTATCCCGCAGATACCAATATACTAAAAGCATCTACTTTAATTGAGCTACCAAATATTATATCAGCGCTTTGACAATTACCGTTCTTAATTAACGTACTTACGATTGACGATCATTATAACGTGATAATGTGAATTAGTGAAAACTGTATATTATATCGAGCACGGTGCTAACCGGTGAATGAACAAATTGCTTCAATTTTGTATTAGAGGCACAAAATATGTTATAGGAAATGATGGTTTCAATCGGTTAAATTTAAGCTGCGAAATTGACCGTGGTAGTTAGTCCAACTAGACCGCAAGGCAAAAAAACAAAACTCATAGAACTTTTATAAATTTCGAAATTCGAAAAATTTTAAACGTATGCAACCGATGTTACCTAAGTCATTTATAGCACACCTTATACTCCAAGTTTTCAAATATCGATTGAACGTTATATTGGTTTTAAATTTTTTAATATGAGGTTGCAGATTAGATATCACAATGTGTTTTTTATATAAATACTATTCAACATCTTCACAGTAACGCCATCTAGACTCGGGAACAAAAACCAATAAGAACATATTACGTATAATACCACCAATTGCATAACACTTGAATGTAAGTAACAAATAATAATAAATTATAAACAATAAAAAGAAAACAGACGTATCAAGACTCTCGTCGCCGCTTAATAATGAGAAGTAGAAGAAGTGAGAATCGTATATTTATTTCTATAAAATTCATTTCTCTGAACCGACTCTAAAAATTTGGACATTAATTTGTATTTTGTTTTCAGAAAGTTTTTACTGTGAAAACTGATCTAGCTAAGTGTCATATACATGGTAATCAATTTTCAAATCAATTAATGACATTTAATAACTAGAGAAAAGCCTTAATTATTAATTAATGTATATACAATATAATCTATTCATAAACAGATGGCATAGAATTACATACCTATGCAGACTTGCGTAGCTCTATCGCGTAGCTAGTTAACGTTATATCTAACGATAGTTACGATACAACTTACCACCCATGTTTACTTCGTATTTACTGTTTTGATATTGCTTATAATTACCGTGGGGTAATGAAGTAGGTATTCTAGTTAATATTTTTATTTATATTGCTTGTCTATAAATGTCTTGTCCTAGGCAAGAGCGCGCCAACTGTTAAGCCTAAATGATAAAATTTAAACACTTTTATCTTTTTTACATAAATTCTTCAAGGACAGCAGGAAATAGTATGTTTCAAAGCAGCGTTTAAAAATGTAAAGTGGAGTTCCTGGCGACATACATCACGGTGCTACCGATAAACATCTCCGGGCGTCAGGCCTCGCCGCACGCCTTGTTTATGTACCACGCCGCCCGGGGCGGCGCGGCGCGACTCGTGTGTGACTTGAAGTGAACGCGTGAAAGAGGACATTACTTTGCTATCATGAAAGTCACTGAACAAACGACGCCGCGAACGAAAATTATCCCGCACGGTGGTAAAATTTGTATCAATAAATCGATCAAGTGACTCCCCTAGTCATTTGTCGCCTTATGACATACATAAAAATAAGGTATATTATTTGCAGAGGATTTTGTATGCTTTTCGGTACGCCTCTACTGTTCTCAAGTTCTTCTTCATTCTTCTATTTCGTCTTTAAAGTTCTTATTCAATCTAACCCTTGGCGAAATAAATTGATTTCTCCCTATCCCTCTATCCGCTTTGAAATGTTCATGTTTCTGCCCGTGACTGCATTCGCGTGAATGTCGAAAAATAACAATGTGTCACGTATTGCGTAATTCTAGTAATTTTCGTAATCAGTGACTGACAGTAATATTAATATCTTAAAATAAAGTCTTTCGAAGCGATTGTAGCATTTTCTGATGGAATAGATACATTTTACTGTAAATTTTTCTACATCTGTTTGGGTTTCTTATAGAAACTTACTTATATCTAATTTATATATGTACTTACACATTAGATTTTTCTATGTATTCTTGTATGTGTTATCTATGATTGTTGCAAAGTAGACTAATAATAGCTTAATAAAAATGTATTTCCGCAAAGTAACGCCTGATACTATTAACTGTATAATCGTAGATGTTCGTAGCTCGTAGCAATCAGCCGAATATAAAATAGAGATTAAAACTAGACCTACACAGATTGGATTCTGCAGAAAATATCAACTTAAACGCTAGGCACAATATTATTGTTATATTCATCGCAGTAGAGGACTACGAAAGCAACTTGGACAATTTCCAAAACTTACCAGTGCGCGCATGGAAATAATAGGTAGGAAGCTAAACAACCTGATATCGTCATGAACATCATCATACTATAACTGTACTAGTGTAGGACTTGGGTCACCCCTTTTCCCTCCTCCCCCGCTTTGTGTCTCTCGTTTAAGATTAGCGTCCATATCATATACAAACTTCACGGTCCTTTTAGAACGATATGTACGTTTCCTCACAATGTTTGACCCAACAAGTGTAAGTTATCTGTATAATAATTACACAAAACGAAATGCCCTAACTTATTCTGAATCCTCAACGCCCACTCCTTTTGAACTAGTTAGCTAAAAGTTTATGATGTGCCTTCATTGTAAAGTGTAAATGTAAAGAGTAAAGACCGTTATTTCGAGAGTCCCGGGATAGGAAATATAAAGGAAATATGTTTTTATTGCATAATTTTGTGATTATAATTATTAAAGATTTCAATGCTATGGTAAATACTAAAATATTTATATCAGACGTTTTCAATATTATCTAAAATTATAAAAAAATTATAAATGTTTCTAAGGTGTGCTATTAAAAAAAAAATATTGAGACTATTATAAAATATTTTTTGTGACGTAGTTTGATTTTTACCTGGAGTGTAAATACACTGAAACACATTTGATATTTTTAAACGATCAAGGACTACCACCACATTTATTTGTATGTATATGTGCCATATGTGTTGTAATTTAGTATATAGATATTTTTAATACCAAATTAAAATTAACTAAACATAAAAGAATTAATAGATATCATAAATTAAGAACTATATGCATAGCGTAATTTACCTACTTGGTATCTTAGTTAAAATATGGATACTACTCTGGTTTAAATTATAAATATTTAGAAATTTACATAAGAAAATTAATTGAAAGTGAACGCAAGACTTCCATCTAGGTTCTCTGAAAAGGATGTGGATGCCCAAGTGGGACTTAATGCTTTAACATGTTAATAAGCATTTTATCAAACGCATGTGCAACGTAATTTTCATACTTAAGCGCTGAAAACTTTAAACGTAAGAAATCTAAAAAGGCTTTGAGCAATGTTCATGAAAAAATAGAAGAAATGTCTGTACCTTAATCTATTTGTTACAAAGAGTTAAAACTTGTCTTATTCACGTTATACCTAATTATACAAAATACAAAAATACCACAGCGATTATATATTAAATTTTTCCCTGATCTGCGTTTTTATAATAAAATATAGTCATAACTATAAAATAACATATTCAATTAATATTGATGTTTTGTGTACCGGTAGCAGAATTTCGCAGTTAAAAAAAAATTTCGTTTCTTACATAGATCGTTTCTAAAGTGAATCTTCGACATAGATTGGAAAATATATGTTGGAAAATATAATATAGGTTAATAGGTACTCAAATTGTTAGTAAGCGAGATGTATCTGGCAAGCGGAGTTGCATTCATCTTTGATTATAGTGTACAATATTTATCAAGACTTGTTACATAAACCTATACTGCAGGTATAATAATTATTATGATCCTATCTAGTTTTCACCGATAGTTATACAAACCGATAGTTATAGTAGATAGATTCACATTGTAATTTTCTTTATCCATCCAAGGTACTATGATTACAAAATACCACGACAATGATCTAATAGAATAGTTTATTATAAACTAACTGTGAATTTAGCCGAGTTAGAAATTGAGTCCTTTTTTAGATGGACAATCCAGCGGTGATGCCTTTTGTATGTGATTTAATAAATAGATACATAAAATACAATTTTAATATATTTAAATACATGAAAAAATAGATTATACAAGTATAGAAAATTTTAAGATATCAC
>DWPA01006456.1:0-10976 GCA_018251375.1 Calpodes ethlius
CGGAAGTCTATTGTTATTAAGCCATTATTAGTCTACTTTGCAACAATCCGCGATTAAATGTATGACGGTATTGTATATTTTAAAACATGCGTGGTACCTCCTCCAATAAAGGAATGCACAGCATGCACTACATAGGTT
Organism: Calpodes ethlius; assembly: GCA_018251375.1. Classification (NCBI taxonomy): domain Eukaryota; kingdom Metazoa; phylum Arthropoda; class Insecta; order Lepidoptera; family Hesperiidae; genus Calpodes; species Calpodes ethlius. Next base: position 139 of record DWPA01006456.1, read on the forward strand.
AAAGTATATACCAACATACATACCACCACCAACACGTGTTTCGCTCACAACCTGAGCATCATCAGAGTAAATTGACTCTACGATGGTTAGTCGCTAAGTACTAAAGTTAAGTCTTAGCTAAGCTAAGTCTTAGATTGTTGTAAAGTAGACTAATAATAGCTTAAGTATTTAATTTCTATTCATGCAGTACAGGACGGATTGAACATAGCATCTATTGCAAAACTCAATTCAACTTACATAGAAACAGACAAACCATGATCCAGCAGGAGGATAGCAAAAAAACGTTATTTATGATATAAGACATGATAGTGAGACGCTAACATTGTTTAGTGTTGAATTATTTTTTTATCTGTGTTAAACGATTTAAAATATTTTTAAGGCAACTAATAAACAAGATGTCCTGTTATAAATTTCGATAATAACGTTTTCTATCGGATTATTCCTGTATTTTACTTAGGAACAAATTACATAGTGTGTAGCATTTTATTAAAATCGGTTGAGTAGTTTTGAAATTGTCTGCGTTCAAAACGGAAACAATTTCGTCGTATGTGTTTATTCCGTACGCATTCAGATGGTCACGCGTAGCAAAGCGCAGAGACCCTTGGTATTAGAAACCTATAATTTAGCTTGAGTATACATTTTTCATGCCGATAATGTGGTAAAATAAAGTTTAACACAAAAATTTGATATATATATATAGTATACTTGGCATAATTTTTTGTTCTCGTCAATCGTATAGTATGGGATATTATTGATAAGGTCTTTAAAAAATATGATTGGTCTGCGAAGGCCGTTTTTCATGTCCAGAGATCCGTTTGCGAAATATTAAAATTTGAAGTTACCCATTTAGCGTGATGACGATATCCGGGCGAGGGGCGACGTCGAACGCCTCGCACGTCACCATTGCTCCCGACTGCTCCTCCTCCGTCACGGACACGTTCAACAGCGGTCCACGACCGATTGCTGTCAATAATCACGTTTATACTACTATATATACGTTATATACCACACAGCTACGTTATATGCCTACAAATAGGTAGATCCAATAAAATAAATAATTAGTGCATAGTGTAGTTAAACATATTTTTAGTTTATTTTCATATTACATCACCAGTATGCAACAGCTGCTAGAACTTCCGTTTTACTAGCAGTACCATAGTAATTTTCAGTATAAATTATTATTTTTATTTTTGTATCGTATAAATACATTCTACAATATTATGTGTATTTATATGTTAAATATAGTACTTATCTTATTAAATAAAGAATAAAGAAGACAAGTTCAAGGAAGGATGCGTTCGGTTTAAAATCAGGGGAAGAGAGCAGTATAGGTAATATATTTTATGTTACTAGCCGATCGACGAGGTAACATTCTACGTGATGGTAGGCAACTACCGCCGTCTATGGGCATCAACAACAACACAGACATCATCGATGCTTTGTCCGTCAATATAGAAGAAGAAAGAATAATACACCACCGAGGGGGGTTGACTATTGGCGCTTTTTATGATATACCAGTATGCTAGGATGGGCTAAACTGGATCCTGACTTGAACATACCATTTACAGTTACGTAAATAATGCTTAGGCCTTGGGTGCAGGTTATAGGCTAAGTCCCTTGACATATTTGGACATAGCTCCCGTGGTAAACTTATAAAGGTATACCGAACTGTAATATTGTTAGGTGTAAATTATTACACATATAAATATATCATTTGTTCATACTTACAGAATACAATCAACTTCTTATGTTGGCGAACTTCATCTATATTCGATACTTCACACTCGTAAATGCCGGATACTTTGGGAGTTACGTTTAATAGCCTAAGCCCATCATTCTCAAGTATTTCTGAAAATAAATGTTAAGTACCTATATATATTATGATTATTTTTTAATTGTGTATGAATATAGTTTTGATGAATTGAATTTAGACGCTAACACACTCATACCCCCGCAGTAGGATTCCCTGTGTCGCGGGTGACATGGAAAATACAAATAATACATCACCATGACCCGAGAACAAATATTTATCTGTCACATAAATATCTGCCCCGGTCGGGAATCTTAACTGTCCTCCAGCTGGGTTGGGAATATGTTTTCTAGCAAAATGAAAATGTCTACGGTCGTAGTCAACCACCCTTGTCAAGTGTGGGTTTGTAGACATTATTAACAGGCATCGCCACACATGGCCATGTGTCATCAAGGCCTTGCGTCACCACATGACTGGTTTTCCGTCACTGCTAGCGAAACTTTAAAAATATTTCACCGTTGGTCATATACCTATAAATATCATAGTTGGAACTAAATCGGCAGGTAAAACTCCCTACTACCATGCTGGAGTACCTGACATCGAAATAGATATAGGAATAGAGTCCTAGAGAGAAATAGAGATATAGTCCTAGATATAGAAATCTTTTTGTAAAATAAAATAAAGAGCTTACCGATGTTGTTATTATGGCGATGAAACAGCTCACCAGGGTGACCAGCTATCCGTTGATACAGCGGATAGCGCTCGTCATTAGTGTTGTTCAGAGGTGTCCACCACCACTTCACGAATAACGCCTTATCAGACTCATCCTTCAGCAAATCATATTTGCATTGTAACTCAGCATCTTCCCCAGCCTCTAACGCATCTGGCACTGAGAACTCTGTCATCGACAGTTGCCGACTTCCTAAAGTGACAATTAAAATTAGTTCTTACATTATTCATCCCTGTTTGCCCGCTTTCACTATTCTTTAAGATTACTGAGAGTGTATAATCAATTATACTTAAATTGCTAGCACATTGGTTTTTAAAATATCTATTATGAATTTTATTGCACAAATTCGTGTATTTTCCATTTATTTTCGCTTCTGATATTGTTAAGAAATTTAAATTTAAGCTATTTCATTAATTATTTAAACAAAACGGATCACACGTTGTGCCTTTGCCATGGGTATCTTAAAATGGCCAAGATGGTGAGTTAGGTACAGGTATTACTACATCTATCAGGATCACCTATGGAACTTAACATTTTACATTTGATTTTTTCCACAGAGTACCTACTAATTATAAGTCGATTAATTACCTACTCAATCAGTATCTATAGACAGGGTCGAGCAAAAACCATCTGGTAGGTCGTAGGAAATCCTGTATAAGCATAACATGGCATCGGCACATAAAATAAACAATATAATATTTTGATGATGATCCAACTGTACCCGTTCCTCGTTATCTTGTCCACCTACAGTGGCAATTTTTAGATTAAATTAATAGATGGGCCATAGCTCACAACGACTTTAGGTAACTTCCGCTTTTAGTTTATAAATAGAGGCTATAGGCCTGTAATTTAAAGACTTCTAAAGAGGTAAATATTTACAAGTATTATCTTTACCTATCTAAGTAAATAATCTATGCCAATATTGTTACTTATATGAGGTATTAAGTTTGTGTGTAGGAAGTAAGTAATGTTTGGAACTATTCATCTGATTTAAAATTAACTTTCACCAATAAAATATCTTATCACTAAGTGAAACTACGTATATTTTTTAAATCTTAATTACTCCCATAAAGATAAATTAGTTTTCTCGCGATCTTCAAAATGGAGGTTACAAAATAATTCATATGGACCTATAAGAATTATTATTATATACTATTTTAGGAATGAGCATTTGGAATACATTATGGAATACAATGCTTCGAATTAAGTAGGTATATTTTTTTATTTTCATAGTTTCGTAGACATAGCAGTGGATTTATGTAATTGCCTATTACTAGGTAATGTAGCTATTTGGAAAAGGGAGTCACCTCATGCCATGGGTGAAATTGGTGATCCAATATGACTGCAGCGCAAAATTCTTGAGGCATTCGTATTCAATAATAAACTGAAATGTAATAGGAAATTAGGTCATATCTGAATGTATAAGCGACTATCTTGTGCAACCTTGAGCTGGTCCGGGAATGTTAAAAATACCCCAGCGGTGAGGGGCGACCTCGGCGTAGCTCGTGTGCCGATAATCACAATTATTTGATAAACAGCGGCGATCATTGAAAGATTCCACAAAACAATGTTAGCGATCCCTATGATCCCTAGCAAGTAGTGAGTTTTTCAAAACGAATGTCTAGTTAAACCTACTTGTAAACATACCTATTAAGATAGTTCTTACTCTCAATACATAATATGTATGCTGTTATTATTGCAAAGAAAATTATATTTATGCATGTTTTATACTAACAGTATAAGCCATATAGATAAGTCACGGAAAAAATGCTGAATGATGACTCCTATGGTTAAAATATGACTTGTAAGCGAATGATAAGTTTGTTGTACCCTTTTTTGTCGAATTTTGCGTGACATTGTTTCTTTTTACCTACATGAGGTACCCTGCCTAAATTTTCATGTACATTTGTTGTAGGTACGTACATATTAACTAACCGCTTATGAATTGTGTGTATAGATTTCAGAATTTCTCGCACAATCCGATTATTTATTTAATAAACTAAACATATTTGCATTGCAATATTAATTTTCCTTAACATTTGATATAGGTAAGTATTACTTTCATATTCTATGGATATGGCACGGATATAAAAATCCTATGAGTCAACAGGCAAGTATAAACTATTGGGGTTCTAGGTAGGTACTTATCTCCAGGCAGTGTACCTACAATACAAAATAGAGATCAATATTTACATTCATATCAAACTCAAATACCTTGTGCACTCTACTCGCAAGACGATGTAATATATTCTATAAACGGTTATTTCCTATAATTTAATCACTACATCGTCGTAACAGCACCAGAGCAAGTATCACTTTACATTCGGTAGATTTTCAGAGTATTTGCAATACTGGCGGGACCTCACCTGGCGCTAGGCACAGAAGGAGGAGCAAGGCGCGCCACATCGCGGTAACTAGCGGCGGCTAGTGCCCACGGGAGACGGAGTGGACGGGAGTATCGCGCCGGAGCCGAGCGCGGGATGTACGCGAGTCACGCGATGCCACTGAATGGTGCACCGCCCGCCCTTCGCACTATAAATTGGCCTTCGGTTAACGCGAGGCGATCGCACTTTATTGTATATTAAATGTATTTTCGTGAACCCATGTTTACAAAGCACAACTTTGCACAGATTGAGATAACATCTACAATTGTTTTAGGTATATCATAATCGTTTCGTCTTTCTATATTTCTAATTCTATTTCTAACGAAATTTACGTAAATCAACTGTTATTGTTATTAGATGCGAATCTACGGTAAAAATAAAATGTTATCCTTCCAGCTCATCAGGAATTAACCGAGTAATTAGTGATTAAAATATTTTTGTTATGATTTCAAATCGGCCCAAAATAATTACAGCGGTTAGTCTTCTATAATTTTTGAAAATATGCTCATGCTGTTTGCGGTAACAAGCAATAAGCTTCGGCGGTTCAAATATCATAATAATAATAACGGAATATCATATTTACCTATGGAACACTGTATTTTCTACAATCGTTTTGTAATGTAAATATTAAAACACAATTTAATAAGTAATTTAAATTTATATGTAACTTGTACAGTTTTTCGTTCAATCATTTTTTACTTATAAATGATTTACTTACTTATAAATATTTTTTGTTACTATTGTATATTTACAGAGCAGAAACTCATTAACTTCATATTGAAATAAAAAACTATCGATATCGTATTCGATTATAAAGTTTCAGTTTGAATCGCTCATAGTCCGGCAGCTTGTGCCGATCCTAAGCGATTGACTAAGTTGAGCAACAGCGGATGTGCTCAAGATGAAAATACCGTACTCTGTAATGTATCATTGATGGGTTGACGCCAAAAATAAAAACCCCTGTTTAAAATACCGATTCAGATATCTACATCACCGTAATAAAAAATACTTATAAAAATTATATATTAATCACAAGTCTATAGAAAAATGTACCCCAAGAATGGACGTTCTCTTTTGTATAACACGAAAATAAATCACTGTCAATAGCTTATAGGCACGTTTATATTCCATACTTACAATGAATTAATAAACATTGACATCGCAGTATTTACGGCACTCTGTATTCATTAATTATGGAGTGAGTCACGATCAAAGTCAAATTTCCAATTGGAAATTGGTTTATTATTATGACTACATACCTCCATTTTTTGACGATATTCAGTATAATTAAATATTTTAACAGCTAGTAGCCGATTCTTCAAAAACTATCGTAACAAATACACCGAATTTAAAAGTGAATAAAAATATTTATTTACGTTTTTACAGTGGTAACAAGTAATCAGTAGTTTGAAGGTTGTTTTAATCTATAAATAAAACATAATAAACAATTGTATTGGACGAATTATATACAATGCTAATAAATTATAATAAACAATATCAGTTGGGTGAGAGCTAGAAGCACATATTATGCGTTATCACTTAAAATAAAAAATCGAATCTTGTATATAACATTTTATTGGTTTATTTTTTGATAAATAGGCTTTGCTATATTTTTCTATATACACGTTTACTTATACTAAAAGATACAAATTTTATTTTTAAATTATATATTTATGTTAAGTAGCAGTATTACCGGAACATCATATTATCGTCTATAAAATGAAGTAGTCATTTTATTGCGTAAAACTAAATAAGTCATATTGATTAAATAACAGTGTTGATCCTTTAGTAAATCTTGGCCATTTCCAGCAAAGTTATAAACAATCTTACAATTCTATAGTCTATGAGAGGAACGAGAGTAAATCATGACAATACCGGTAACCTCATCTGCTTCCATGTTTCAGTCAGTTGAGATACCAAATCGGATTATAGTACGGAATGGTAGGTACGTCTTTAGAAATCGCCGGTGTCAAACGAAAATAATAATATTGCAGGGTGTATAAATCAGTTATTACTTTTGAACTCTTTCCCATTTTCTTTAAATAAGATCAAAAACGCTTCAAAAGCGTTAGAAAGAAACATTTCGACATGGTTACAGGCATACAATAATCACACCGAAAGAACCAATATTTCATTTTTCAATCAGTAACCGGTACCTATTCTCCTTCTTCAAATACTCCACGACATTGATTAGGAGAAAGAGACAACATTTATTTATATACTTTAATGAAGCATTCTTCATTCAATGAACATTGTACTTCGGTCTTCGTTGCGGGACACTCCGCTATTTCTCTTTGTCCTCTTCTTTACCGGACTTTAGAATCGCTGGTACGTGGCTGCTGCAGCATAACTACGTTGATGTGATGACGTAACGATAACAAACGCTACCTTCGCAAGAGGTGGGGGATAGATAAAGGTCATGTCACTGCTAGCGAGGACAGTGGCCGACGACGAGTCATGTTTCGCACATTCTAAACTCGCTGACGAAGCCATACCAGGCCCTACGACGCGTGTTGATATTATCAGCCTCTGGTGATTTTGGATAGTCAAGTGAAATATTAATCACCTAATTATATTTCAGTCCATAACTCATTGATTGTTCTCTAGGAAGCTTCTAGCTTCAGAACCACTTCTGTCAGACTTGTCTTCGGATCGTAGTATTCTTATACAGCCTGGTGACATCGACCTGGTCAAACGAGACGTGCTGAAGTACAACTTTAAAATTGTGTATTGTTTAACGATACTACGTCATCAAGATTAATGTTAAGGAGATTAATCCCCTGGGGATTCCTATCCCTTTACATCCCACCTGTTTCATCCCGTCGATTTATCCGAGCGATGGTACAGGAGCATGAAGATAGGTGAAATTAGACTAACAGATGTGCATGATGCTAATCTTATCTATTGTATCGGCGGAGTGTTGTAAAAATGCCAACATTGCATTGGCTACGAGCTATTTGCAGTTAATAGAAAATTTAACCTACAATTGTGGCCTCCACATTATAGTAAATATATATTACTGGGTACGCTCGTTGCCAAAAACATACGACTACTAAAACGATACGATATTGATGTTAAGAGAACTATTATATTTTATCCAAATATCTATCTATCTGTCTTCTATATACAGACTTCTTCTATTGATATATATAGATAAAAACCAAAACAAATTACTTCGGCGTTCCATTTTTTATACAAATAGGAGTACTTTTCTGGACAATAAAGTCCTTAAATCTAAAAAGCGCACAACAACGTCCTTGTAGTGCAACTTAAAAATTTTAGAAAAGGCCAAAAAGAGATGATTTAGACTGATATTGTTAGGACGATATCAAATAAATAATAAATCCACTAAAAGTTTCGAAGACCAATACGTAAGACAAATCGTGTGGCAGAAATCGAAAAATATTAGCGCTGTTAGGATTATTTTAAAAATTATTAAAAAAATAATTTGCTAATAAATTTTGACAAGGGTATTACATGTGCTCTTGTATCATGATTAATATAACATCTATAAGGCAAAGTGTCCGAGCAGTCTGTCAGGGAAGGTGATGTGGTTGAACAGATCGTACGCGGGGTGGGGGGCGCGCGCGGGGGCGGGCCGGCGCGCCGCCAGCACGTGCGCCACGGTGTCGCGAGCGTGCGCCCGCGGCACGTCCCCGCGCAATGCCACCAGCCGCGCCAGTTGCTCGCCTGTACACATCAGTGATCCATTCAATTAATTGTTTTAGAATGTAGTCTGACATATTCATTTATATTGGTAATTTGAAACAATTAAATATGTATTAAAATTGATTAATTAATTTAAAGGCTATATATTGTTCATAATCATAAAATAACAAATATTTGTATACTCCTATCTCGGAAAATGTGACTATTCAAATAATAATTTTAAGAACAGTACATAAGTACCACCTTGCAGGAAATAAACTATCATTATTAGTATCATAAAAACCACTTATTAATCACCAATCAGCATATGGGCTACAAAACTCTTTGACTTGTATTAAAGCAGTTTGGATATACCTTAGTGAACAGTTAAATACGATGCAGCTATCTGATCCGAATATTTGAACCGAATCTGATATGAGTTATATGTGAATACTTACCCGATACCGCAGCGCATTTGTCCACCACCGCGTGTAGATCCAGAGACAGCATCTCGATGTCCTGACACCGTAATACCTGCACACGGAAAAGTGCCTTATTATTCACTGACTTCCCTTCGGAGTGTGGAAGCTATAATAAGAAAAGTACTCTGAACAAGTTCTACCCTGCCATTGTATATGCTCAAAAAATGAGTAAGTGCGATATAGGGAGGTTATGGCCGGCTTATTTTAGAAAGGAACTGACATGTCCGTGTTTGTATATTAAGTATTGTGAAAATTACAATGAGGGTGTCATCATTATTTACTTATATATTGAATGATATTGACTAACCTCAGCCAACAAGCTGATGACTTCAAACGGCCAGTCCACGTTGACTCCTTGAGGCGCAATCCGTTTGAAGAAGGACCGTATCTGGTTCGCTTCCTTTACTATTTTACTAGCCGCTTGTTGAGCTTCTTCAACTGTCTTAAAAACCACTTTCTTAGACAACATCGCCGTGATATACTTCTTATATACCAAGTTCTGAGCTTCGTTGATGACGTATTCAAAGTTTTTCTCCCGGAGATGGTTATAGTCCTGGAAGTAGTCTTCGAGAGTCACACAAATTGTGTCGACAGGAATGCTGGTGGTGAGCCACTTGGCGGTGAAGAGGTCATCGAAATGCACTTCTAGGTCCAAAAATGCTTCCTCCAGTAAGAATTTTGCAGCCTCATCTCTTAAATTCTGAAACAAAATTATTTGAATTTCATGTCACTGGAATGTAATGAAATTTTCTGGAAATGCTTTCCGTGAACGGTCCGGCAGCAAAATCGGCAAGAATCTGTAATTTCTCGAGGTTTTTAATCAGATGTAGCTGATGATGCTCGCAAGCACTCAAGCATAACTAGATCATTCTATTAAAGACCTATAGTTTAAATAGTTGTGTTGTGACAACTGTGGACGTATGTATGGTGACTAGTCTATTCTGTGGGATATCACTGCCTATTATGGCTTTAACCCATTAGAATTCCACTACAATGTACCACTCAATGATGGTGACATACTCAGTGATGTGATGTATGATAATAACTGGGCCCGACATCTTTATTTGCTCTCCCAAACAAACGTTTAAGAAATTATACCACCAAGGGTCACCCACCTAACTATCCGCTATTATTTGATCGATCACGTAGGATTCACACAAGTCGCCTGGTTATGAGCGGTACGTGGCCGGTACCGTCGGTCGTCCTTTGGATGTCTTTACAACAACGACGCGCATTTTATTCTTCTTACATTGCCTACATTAAGTATGATATGAATTAAGGATCATCATCATAATCTGGGCTATCACTTGATTTCAGGATAGAAGTATAGATAGTTAACCTGGAAGGTGGCGAGCATGTTTTCGAACTTGGCCTCGGCGGGCGGGTCGTGTCGCGCGGGCGGCCAGTGGCGCGCCTGCGTCTGCTGCGCCAGCCGCACCATCTGCTCGCTATTGTTCACGATGGTGATCATGTGGTGCGTGAAGTACGCCACGCGGGACCGGTCCGCGAAGTGACTATTCTGAGTACAATATCACGACATATATCACTTGAAAGAAATGTTATTTAGCACATGAGAATAAAACATGGCCATGTTACTAGGGCCAGCAACTTAAGTTTAGATGTCTAGTTACTGAAGGGTACATTTCGTTGCTCTCAATGAATAAAGCGGTAATTGTGAATTAATTGTAAAAGGCGACAGATTCCGGCCTAATGATGGCGGGTGTCACATAAAAATTACATTATCAATATTATTATTAATAAATTAATATTATTACTGCACGCTTAGATAAAGTTCATAAGCTTGTTTTTCTGTACACGCTACGGACAGAGTGTTAGCGTGAGGT
>DWPA01006457.1:0-10975 GCA_018251375.1 Calpodes ethlius
GATATCATGTTCATAGGCTACTGTGAACACTCATCAATAAGTGTCTCGTTTCCTCATTCGTGGGCTATTTACATTACATACATAAGCGCTTACAGCAATGTTAACCCACCAAAAGGACGACAGTTCCCGTCACAAACTAAGTTCGGGTTCATTTCCCCGCCACCGGTCCCGTATCCGGCGCTCCGGTTATTTCGAGAGCCTGTCGACGTCTTATTAACTACCATTGTCCGTCCTTCCTGTACCGACACACCGGCCGCCTGCAACGTGGGTAAACCTTACTGTCACCTCAGCTTCGTGGTAATATTGGACATTTTATTGTCTGATAATTGCTTACGACAAAATTGAATGAGATTTCATTAAGATCTCTGCGTTTTTGAAGTTTGATTTATTTTAAATGGATGACGTAATTCTCAGGTAGTAATATCTGTATTGATACAGGACTAGGTGCTAAAACTAAGTAACGAAATAAAGTTTCATAAAACTAACTAAATGGTTTGGTTCTTTGACCAGTATTCCTACATATGATACATATTTCCTTAATTATGACAAGATTTTCTGCTGCACCTACTACCTAAGGGATGTCCCTTGAATGAATTGAAGGCATTCTTGACGTATCTATTTTTTAATTACTTATATCTTTCTATCTTTCTTTCTTTTTATATATTGCTTATGTTGTTTCATAATAAATCGCTTAGTAAAAAAAATAAGCCAACATAATATGTTTATCTACTTCAAATCTTCTTGTGTTCCACGCGTCTTCTATTGTGTTGTACGATGTCAAAGCACATGTTGCATAAGTTACGTAGTAATCTCTGGTTAGTATAGCGAATACGTTGCATGCACCCGTTCCGAGATATCCATCAAGCAGCTGGAATGGAGCACAATAACGGAGCTATCAGTCAGTGACTCGCCGTCAGCGTTATCGCCGGCGCGGTATAAATAATGCGCAGACGCAGCATAGCGCGCGTGTTGGCTGATGGCTGATGGTCGACAAGTTAGTTAAAATAATTAAAATGTGAGCATTTTAATTGATTTATTTATTTTTGCAAAAATTACGTCATCTAGAATGTCTTTCAGGCGTTTTGAAAATTGATGATTTTAATATTTTTTTTTTTTACGAATTTAGCTTTGTCACCTCGCTTTATCGCTCGCGCTGCTATATTAAATAACCGCGTCTAAAAGTAATTTTTTGATAATACCTCCTTTCCGACTCATTGCAAGATAACAAAAAATATAGACAAAATAAACTTGAAAAATTTATTACAATTTATAATAGCGCTTTTTTTGTAAAATCCATAGCTTTATCATACGATGAAACCTGACGTACCAGACGGAATGACACGATAATCTTTTAAAAAGATTGTTCACTATTTCTTAAAAGGCTGGCAGCGTTTTGGCAGCTCCACTAGTGCTGAACGTGTCCCGAGGCCACACAGACTATTAAACATCCGGAGGACCGTAAGACCGTTTGCCTGTCTCTGCTATAAAAAAGAATACAAAGTGTTCCTAATCTAATGAACAAATTCGGTTGCATCCATTATTAACTAGGGGAAAATATTACAAAATTTAAATCACCGCATGGTTTATTTAAGTGAGAATGATATTTGTCTAAATATGCAAATACATTTCCAAATACATGTAAAAATTAAACATTGCTTCTTTAAACTAATACTTAAAATAAAACGTGTGTCCGGGCCCGGGGTCCGGGGAGCGGGCGCGGCGCCGTGAGCGTCCCTCGAAGCAGTTCGGTGAGCCAACATCAGCGAGCACACAACATTCCAGCTCATTCCGGGAACGCGCGACAATGGCGGCCGCGGGCAATTGTTGTTTGTTATGTTGATTACCAAACTGGAATCTAAACTCGACAATACACTTTAATTTAAACTTCAATTAAGTAAAAGTAGAAGTAGAATTAGTAGTGTTTACTTTATAATTAAATATTATGTTCGTGGTTAAGAGATCGGTAGTGACCCCGCTTGCGTGTGAATAGTCCTAAGTCCTATTCCTGAGACTGATATTTATCGAATGTTTTTTGTAATTTATTGCTGGTATATTTGTACTATAATTTATTAAACGATTTACAGAAAATACAGTAGTGATTATTTTATAGCTAGTTAGTCAACAATTAAGGAGACCATTTATCAGATGTTAATGTACATCGTTAATACCAAAAGCATTATAAGTGCGTAACTGATCAAAAAGGAAGCGGAAGACTTGACCATCTTGACTTCGACCGAAAGATAGATTGTCGATTTAAGAAAAAATGGTGGTGCATAGGTGGTAATAACCCTTTTCACCATGCAAAAGTACCCTCATAATGTCGGATAACGTTCCAGGCAATCAATTGAATAGAACACCTTACAGACATTCAGTATATTGATCAGTCGACCTGTAATTTGATCAATGAATCTCAATCTCTGAGGACTGAAGTTGTATATTTTCGAGCTACCGTAGTAGTGTGTGAGAAAGAAGCGAAGTGTTTTGTAAAACTAATATTTCATTTAGTTGTTTCACCGCTAGCGGGCGGTAAAATTTCCTAGTTGTTATGTAAAAAAATGTATTACATTTTAGAAATACATAAAATGATATTAATTGCAACCGGTACAGTAATCACAATAAAAAAATATCTACAAGTCAAAACAAACTATAATCAGTAGAATACGAATTTGGAAAATATGTTACGTGAAAGTATCTTAAATATATAAATTACCCGGCTACCAATATAATACAATCATCATACTAACTTTATAACAGAAATAAAAATAGTTAGCCTTAAATAAAACCTCAATATACCTGACTAAGTACTGTGACCACGCAGGCTTAAAAATTATTTAAACCAAATCAAAACTTACCTCATATTACATCATTGAACTTCGAATGTTGAAGTAATTCCACATCATACTACGTGATCATGTGTTAGTACTAGTTAACCTTTCATCGGCGACAGTGAAACAAGTTCCTAAATTAACTTCACGCGTTTTCCGAGAAGAGATCGGTGCGGCGCACGACAGTATCAGTCGCCACGCTCCCCCGCTGGATTGATTAGCGTTTGTACTCAATGTTATGAATAACGCACGAGCTAGCACGAGAATAACTTGAGCTGAAGGAAGCTTAAGCCTGGTGATGATTGGTACACAATTAAGTAAACTTAACCTGGCGTGGTTTGAGTGAGGAGATTTCATTTTGGAACTTTATAAAGGCATGGATTTTTTTTGTAATTAAGGAGACTTAAAGATCTATTTGAATGCATCTTCAGTGCAGATTGGTGAATTTTAAGGTTAATTGTAGAGAAGGTACAGCGCTATTAATAAGTATTGAAATTGTTTTGATTAAATTTTGTACGTAAATGAAATGACTAGTTGTACGAAACTTGCACAGTTTTCTCAAGGGACCACCAATTTATCCCACTGAAAGGAATACGGAGGTAACTGTAAGTTTAGCAGCTCCTATCACTTTTAAAAAAGAAGATATTTGTTATATCATGCCAGTGAACCTGTTTGCTGACGAAAGTGTTTCAATGTGACAGGCAAAAGATTCTAATATGTTCTTGGTTGGTGTTAGGATATTGTACTCACACTTTCGACACAAAGTAAAGTTAAATATGTAAGATATCTTGTACACGTTTTATTATCATTTAAAATGCAAATATGATATCTTATGTTCATAATCATAGGATAAAAATTATATTATTATAGATAGATAAAGAATATAAAAGCTGGCACAGAGCAGCGCAGCTGCAATCGCCGCGCGCTGTGTAATCGAATACGACTTCAATTATCGTTTCACGTGGACGGCTAGTAAATTCGGAGCCGACATGTCTTATTGAGCTTGCTGCTTCCTGTAACGCCATCTGTTTACCGCCGGTAAGGTGCGGTTATATACATCCCTCTTTTATCTTTCGTGTTTATGATTGAGTTCAAATGCCTCGCTAACATCACGCCGGCAGGTACTGTGGAGATGTTGTTTAAAAGACGCGCGTGACGCAATGGTTATCGAACCGGACGGACATTCAAAACGTCCTGAGTTCGATTCCCAGAAAGATAGCAACTTGAATAATGAATATTAATTTCTAGTCTCAGTCTGGCTACGAGTGTGTAGTGTTATTTATTTAAGCTTTTTTCAGAAACTATCCTTAATTAAGGTATTGTAAAATAAAAAAAATAATCAGAATATCGCTCTGATAAAATTGATATACCAATATACAAGACGAAGATCTAACCATTTCCTAGTACTCAGGTGCTAATAACATAAACCATGTCATCGACCACATGGGGCATTTGACCAGAAGCGACCAAAACAAACAAATACGCAATCTATATCACCAATTGAACTTACCTTGAACTGATATATACTAATGTTTTCTGATTCAATGTTGAAATGCCGACTTTACTATAAACTATATTATTGTTGTTTGAAACTCAAAAGTTTTAAATTTAACAACTTGAGAAGACATCGACACGTGAACATTGTTAACAAGTTATTTAAATGAACTGCTTATTGTGGTTGGTATTGCTTTCGAAAAGCGCAACAGCATTTGTAGAAATCCGTAAGTGAATAAATAATATCGAGGTGTTTTTATACTTTATACTATGATATATAAAAGTCAGGTGTTTAATAAGGAGATAGTTTTTTACTCTTTAAGCAGTATTTATTTTTGAGATCTTATAATGTTTTATAGAATTAACGGAATTCAATGTTGTAGGATAGAAGAAGATTTGTCACAAATGTCCTGTAAAAGAATATTGGTAGTATTGGTTTGTGACCCAAGGAGTACGAGTATCTGAATTACACCAGAATCAAATGGCTCCTGACTTGGTTTTGGCGTTGTGTTTCCAGCCGAAATGTGATATGTACTAAAGTGGTACACGAGGAACAAATTCGCCAATAGTATTCACGAACGAGGATATTTTTTCAAAGGATACCAGTTATCAGGCTGATTTTTAAAGATTTATACTGCCTCGGCAGGCGTCTAACCTAAGTAGAGCACCGACGCCAGACAACGGGAGATCATGCAGAGGAGTCATCAAGTGCGTATTTAATGGGAATTAGATTATTACGAAACAAACATTTGAGGGCAACGAATTACCCGTGGTGCCGTGGTGGTCTACGTCCACCTACTCAAACAATTAAAGCGAACGGTTGTCGTGAGTTGTATTTTTTATACTTCAAAACATAATAACATTATAAATAGTGACTTTAATAAATCAGGCTTAGATGTTTTTATAGTTTCCAAGTATTAGGAGACGCATGAGAAGCAGGAAATATGAGTAGAGAACACTAAGATACGATGTAAATCGAAACCATTACAATGTTTATTTCAGACAAATTAAAGGAAGTGTTTAACAACAAAGCGTTGCCTGGTAACTAATGATGGAAATCAATTAATATTTTTTTTATTGCTGTTCTTTTCTAACACACGTGCGAGCGGCAACTTCTTGTAGTTAATATTTTTAAAGTTATTTCCAGATATACCTGCTAGTGTACACCGCATTTTAACCATCATCGATAGCACTTGTACCCTAAAATTAGATTACGTATAAGTTCATAAACATTATTATAAGATCAACAGTTGTTTATAACAACTTTGAAGTAATAAACAAGCGCTTTCAATTTCACGTTCCTCGAAGGCCTGTACATACATAGAGTGTAATTACACTGTCCTAGATCCTAATAGTACAACTACAATATGGACTGCGCGCGTATTTAAACACAGTGTATTGGTTAAGTATATCTGATCTTCGGACTACGAGTAAATAATAGTTTTATATCGTCACTGCTTACGACAAGATGGACAGCAAGCCTTGTGTTGCGATTCGATGTCCTGGTCGATTCTCATCCACTATTCTATTCTCGAGGAGTTAAATAAAATGCTCTTGCTTCATATGAGACAGGACGATGAAGCTGTGGCGAGAGGTAGCGATGATCTGTCTCGATTAATATTTGTAAACCCTTCTTTAGATGACAACTAATTTCTTTCTTTCTAAACTTTCTAGTAGTTCAATACTAAGCTATATACAGGCGTAACAAAAGTTTTTTTGATATTAAGAAATGAATAAATAAAATAGATTCAAAATTACGTCACGCACACCTAATTTGCTAGTACAACAGCTAACACTGCTAAGGCTGTTTATATAATATATTATCAGTCACGGATGAAGGCTCAACTCCCACTAATGCAGTCGAAGTGCCGCGCCGCACCACCGCTACTACATCCATTAACAACCATTCTTATTTTATAAAATAATATATAAAATGAAAAATTTAAGCTGAACACCGTGCTGTGCGTATTCATACGATTGTTGGGAAGTAAAGAGGTTAAGAGTGTGAAGGTTAAGATATAGAAATAGAACTCGAAATGTATCATAAACATAAAACTTTATTTCGCAAAGCTTTGACAATTAAGCCTGATTTCGTATTTGCATGCAATAGTATCTGTTGCTGGCAATGACATAATAAAGTAATGTTGTCATTGGTGGCCTGCTATATCCGATTTATAAACGTTTTCCTTAATCATTTTTCTATTTCATCAAACATTTTCATAGACAGTGAAAGTATAAACGCCAAAGCATGTGGTTTTAGTTTCATTATAATCTCCAAAGACATTTGTAGCCACGATAAAGTACAATATTATACTCCAATTGATTACTTCAATATTGATTCTGTAACAACCAACACACTGTATAACAAGCACGATGAATGTGTACCATTTAATTTCTAGATTAACTGAGCTCAGGACGAGGTTGTCGACGCATAACTTCAAAAGAAGTATTTCATTCGCCTCGAGCTTATATGATATGTAAAACGTTCCGCAAGAACAAGCTGCAATGTACTGGCTGTACGCGTAAGTACTTTGATTTAGTTCACATACGCCGGATCACGGAACTCGATCTGCGCCATAAATTTCCAAGACATCACATACCTCAGCCGGCAATGCCTTTGCGATCTCAAGGGATTGCCAGCAGACCGATGGGAATAACATAATTATTATTATGGTTATACTATTATTTATAGTTGTACACTACATAGACTGCTTATGCTGAATTTCATTATAAGCCTTTTAGAAATTTTAATGTTTATACCCTTATGTTTAGGAAAAATAAGGGTCTTATAAACCCAAGCAAACCTTCTGTTCAGAGTGCAGGTTCTCAGTTCATATCCACGAAGGACGCTTTGTTCATCATATTGGTACCAATGACCCGCGGTCTCACGTGAAGGTGCGATTTGTAATGGCCAGATTCCACCTCGTCTGAGATACGAGTGTATTTTGGCCGAAACCTATGTATGCCTCGGATGTAACTAATTTCAACATGCGACGACAACCTCTTGTCATTCACGTTTGTCAGTTAAATGTGTATAAAATAAAGTAAAAATATTATTGTTGAGAAATTGAAGAGATTGCGTTTCTGTATTTGCGCATTTCTGTATTATCTCTTTCTCTTTAGCAACTAGGACTGTCTGATAGAGAATGCCATTACGCTTTTGCTATCAAACTTTCCCTTGTATGTCCTAAGTTAAGGTGTTACATTGTAAATAAATAATAAAAAAGTACCTTAAAGGAGCGAAGTGGGCAAAAGCATCCGTACCACTTAAAAAACTTTAATCTTCTAATCTAATCGCGTAAATATGATTTTAATTCCAGATTGTATTATGTTATGATTACAGTACTTGATACCAAAAACGGAAGACTCTCTCACTGTAGTCTCCATCGATGCGGAACTGTTGTTTTGAGAAAGAAAGGGAATGAAGCGCTGTCTTCATTACGCTTATAAATTCAGCATTGCCTGACCTGTACAGAATGTTCGACCACAAAGTTGCAGCAGCCACGTAACACCTGTCACTCTCAATCGATCTCTGTCTCCGTTTGCTATTAATATAATAATATCAAACGTGAACAAGTAATCAAGCATCAACAAAGTTATCAAACGATTCGCACTGTTTAGTACGTCCCTGAAATATGTGGTAATTCTAAAATATTATATATGATGTCGCGGTGTATTTGGTGACACTTTTATAGTCAAAGATTAGTCGTATTTCTAAGTCCAATTGTAAATATTTATGTAAAAAGAACAGAAAGCTTTATTTCAATACATCTCATTCATAAATAACATTGAGGTCTACTAAGGATAATTCTAAACTTATTAGATCTAACAAATTCCTTACTCAGAAAAATTCCTGAGTCCTTTACATAAGCTACAAAAAGAATATTTAAATCTCATGTCAAAGGCAAATGGTTGTTACAAACTGGCTATTTTAAAGACAAGACTGCTTGGACACGTTTGATATTTAGCTATACGTAAATAGATGTAAGTGTTGTCTGTAACCGCGAGAGAAACAAACAGCTCGTGTAGTTTCTTGCCGCCTCTTCTGTCAGAACACTCACGATGGGAGTTTGTTGGGCAATGATTTTCGAAGTGATTGTAAAAACCAACTTAGAATAAAAAAAAATATTACTTGCCATTTAAATAAATGTTGTCAAAGCTACAAGTAAATAAAATAAAAAAATAGATGAAAAGAGCTAAAATGTAATATTATAGGAGCTAAAGATTATTTCTTTAGTTCCAATAATATTCATGATAAACGTGACGTGAAGTGAGAATATACAGGGGTGGCACCAGACTATAGAACTCATTAACGGTAAACATCACAAACATATTATAATATTAAATAATGATAATTCATTATAAATTCCATCAGGCCTGACTGCCTGAATAAAGGTGATTTTATAAGAGGCATTTCCTTGACACAGAACAGCATAGCAACATTTTATTGCTTTATTGCAATAACATTGTAAGACTTACATCTTAGTTTCTTAAACAATAATAATTGAAAACTGCGCTTGAATTCATCTCCTTATGATAATAAGAATTCTTATCGCGTCTATTCGGTGGATTGCTAATAATCACCACAAGCCGCTGAGCTATGAACTATACAAGCGTACTACACGATGACTTAATTTTAAAATAATTTGTCTATAAATCACACATTTCTTACCTGGCTTATGATGCCTGTGCTTCTTGCCCTTGCCGGCGACCGCGGCCGCCAGCAGCGCTACCACCAGCCACCACCGCATTCTAGCTCGTGGGCACTCACCACATCACAACACTAATAACATAACACTTACTACGAACGCCAATTTTCAAAGACACAAGCACAGCACTTAAGTAGCCTTAAGTTAAATCCGATATTAATATTTAACACACAACAAATTTGGCGCGAAAAATATTGTCGTCGCTCGCTCTACCCAAAATATTACAATTGACTGCTATTTCATAAAATAGTTATAAGAAACCTAAAATCTCAGTAGTTCACATACACTCTTAATTTAATTTAACTCTAGTTTATCTGTAGAGTAAATAGAAACATTAGTTAAATATTTCATTCAAATCACATCTGAAACGCGAAATAACATCGCGCGAAACTTTTTAAGCGTTCGACACACACCCGCCCACTCGGCGCGTCGGGAGTCACTGACTGAACCGAGCGAGCTTTCGACCACTACAGTTTGACGGGTGTCGGTCAGCGGCCAAGCTTGAAAAAGCTTGAAACGAAATCGTTCATGCTACGTAGACAATGTATTTATTTTATAAGGAGCAAAGGTTCTTTAGAAATGTACATCACTATGATTTACTTTTTAAGTTAATCTAAAATTGATGACAGTATACTTAAAATTGACACAACTAAAACTTAATACGTACTGAAAAAAGTACAGGAGCGTGTTGAGCTTTTAGATTTCTATACATTGTCAACTAGTTGTACACGTCGTTTGGCTATCCGTCGATAGATGGCGCTGTAAAGTTATTTGTAATTTTCGTTAAATTAAACGATTGTAGAAAATGTAGAAATATTAACGACAATAGTATTTCATTAATTTAGATATAACCATGCGGGTATTCCTCATTTTGTAAATAAGGCATGCATTTACAAGTTATAATAAGTGGTTATCTATCTGTATGAGGTCAGGGTGTAAATAAATCGTAGAAGTCGTTGTAAGTTTTAACCTTATATACATAATTATACTTGGGCGGTTATCACATATAAAATCGCGCACAGTGAACAAGATCGTCCGTCTCAAGTCAAGAGCGGAGAGAGAACTTCTGCCCGGGAGCGCCTGCCGGCACAGAGTAGATAACAAACATAGAGTACTGCTCTATATACGGTATATAGAGTAGTACACACGAGAAGCTCTATAAAGGCGTTTAAATAGGCGGTTTGCGATAACTTTAAAAATTGTGCAACATCTCAGTAATCATTATTTTTTTTCTTATTGGGAAAATTAAGAAGACCAAATTCTAATTTTGAAGTCAATCGAACGGAATTTGTTTAATTTTATGCTCATACAAACTTTTACCCCCTATTGTACCCCCTTAACTTAGAAAAAAGTGGACGAACAACCTAAGTGGTCACCGTCTCCGATGGATATCTACAACATCAAAAGCAAAACCGATGCGTTTTCGCTCGAAAAAAAGAATGAAACTTAATAACGGTCGTCAAACCGCCAGACAGAACATGACAAATAATTTGGTAGCTGATTCAAGAAAGAAGACTTATAGTGTTATTTGTTACTTTACCTACTAGTTTTACTGGAGTTTCTGGAGAGATGGATTAAGAAACGACTATTGATCGACTTTCACGCTCCCATAGAATAAGTAAAAAATATTTATGACCGAGAGACGAAATTGTCTTGTACAGTACAAGAGTATATTACACGAATGTGCGAAGCCCTAAAGTTAAAACAATAAAATATCATCACAACCAACAACTGTTCCTCTGCTGAGCTCGGGTTTCCTCTCACAATGCGAATGGACCAACTCATATTCTACCACGCTGGCCAAGTGCGGATTAGCAGACCTCACACGCATTTGAGAACATTCTGTAGAATCGTCATGAGTGCAAGCTTGCGTACTGTTACGGTGTAACGATGTATCCTTTAATGCTGTATCAGCGCCCTGTCAGCACCATCCTCATGCTCATCACC